>OVAX01001869.1:0-37326 GCA_900406405.1 Lepidium africanum | reverse complement strand
TAAATCCACATTCAAATCTTCCCCATGCATATACCATACATAATACAGAGGCATGAATCCTTGACTAAATAGTTGATTTGCAATTTTTTGTCCCGACATAATTTTATTATTTTGGCAGAAATTACAGGGATAACGAAACTTACCCCTATTATTGAGTGCATCCAACAGATTTCCTACAAAATTCAAGAACTCGTCCACTCCAGCAGCATATTCCGTAGAGATGTTATTTGTTTCTTCATCGATTCTTCGATACATCCACTCCCGAAATTTTTGTAATTATAATTTTCTCCTATTTTTCCACTCTAAATTTTTTTTATCTCTCTAAAAACCTTTTTTCTCTCTCTAAAATCTTTTTTTCCCAAAAACATTTTTTTCCCAATTTTTTTTCTACAACCAAGTTTTTTTTGTTTGTTTTTGAGGTGTGTATGGGAAATGAATGGGTTGGTGTATATATTGGCAAAATTTGCGACTAAACTGAGACTGAATAATTAATCTCACAATGTTTGGTTACACATGCACAAAAAACGTGTGTACCTAACAAATTTAGACTACATTGCGACTAACAAATTAGTAGCAAATTAGTAGCAATTTTGGGACTAAACTAAGACTGAAAATTTAGTCTCTTATTTTTTAGTTACACAAGCACAATAAACGTGTGAACCTAACTAATTAGGACTAAATTGCGACTGACTGTTTGCGACTAAATTATTAGTCGCAATTTAGTATTACTTCTGCAACTTTATAGCGACTAATATTTTCGGTCTCAAAATAGCGACTGATATAAAACTGACATTTCAGTCGCAAAGACTTGTCGTAGATCAGTTCTATTTAAGCCGCTATTTTAGCGACTGAAATTTTCAATCTCTGTTTTCAATCTCTAATTCCATGTTTTCTTGTAGTGTCTCATCAAGGGTATATCAATCAAATGACACATGGGTTTCCCTTTCAGTCTCAGAATACCTTCTATATAGTTCCTTTCCTCTCATTCCATTTTCATTGCAAACTAACTCAAATTTTCGTTTGGTTGGTTTTTCAGCAACTTGAAGGGTGTAAGCAAAAGTAGCGTCATTGGAGTTCTTCTCAGGCTACTCAAATTACTTAAGCAAAGGGTAGCGTCATTGGAGTTTTCCTTAAAATACCAACATTACTTAAGCAAATAGCAGCGTCCTGAAACACTTTTTTCCTCAGCTTACTAACAATGCATACAACCTTGTTAAATGAATACTCAAAATGATAAAGAGAGGGGAACTATACTCACACATGAAAATCCGTCATTGTACTGAAAAAAGGACCCGATACAATGCATACCAACCCCCTTGACAAGAAAACTAAATCAGATTATGTGTGAAATCGGCATGAGATTCTTCGAATACCCGAAAGAATATGGGTAACGTTGAGAAGTTGCACAATCCCTAGGTTTTCCAATAGTCAAGAGAATAACAAAAAAACTATAAAAAAAAGAAACAAAACGTGTTAGTCACCAAACATGTACTCCCCCAGACTTACTTTATACCATCCCGATGTGAAAATAAATCTAAAGGAAGTATAACTTACGTAAAAATATCATAAGAATACAAAGGGAGATAATAGAGAAGTGAAACGAACCTGAGCATATGGATTGATCGATCTCTAAGTGGAATGATCGATCTCAAGTGCTTGGAGAGCTGGACCGATTGATCTCATAATATGAGGTCGAACTGAAGGTCGGGCACATAGGCATATTTTCATGTGGATCGATCGATCCTTCATAGTGAGGTTGATCACCAATACATGCGCTAATGCATATCGTAAGTGATCGATTGATCTCCAGTCCCTTGGTCGATCGCCACATCGTGCGCTAATTCTATTTTTCCCGTGGATCGATCAATCTTGAGGTAGATCGATCGATCTTAGCATCTCGGCTAGATTTCTCTTATTTGAAACAAACAAAAACGAAAACAAGAAAAGCATTAAAAAAAATGCAGAAAATGAAAAGTACGTGCTAGTGGGTTACTCCCACTCAGCACTTGTTTATAGTCATTAACTTGACTTCGGTCTTAGATGTTAGTCAAAAAAATCAAAAGGTTGAGCCAATGCACCTTTCGTCCTCCTCCTGTTTTCACAATAGACAATATACCAGAGAAGAAAGGTAATTGCCCATAATGCCAGAACCACATGTTCATCAAAGCAAGTTACCAAAAAAAAAAAAGAAAGTGAAAATAAAAACGTTAGTAAAGAAAATCTTAGACTAAAGTTCATTCTTAGATCTAAAGGTCTCCGGCAACAGCGCCAAAANCATTCTTAGATCTAAAGGTCTCCGGCAACAGCGCCAAAACTCGATACATAGAATTTTAACCTTATGACTTTACATAACATCTTTTCAATTGCTTTTTTTTATTAAATCTATTTAAATTGACTTTTTAAAATCTATTTTGCAATCGCTTTTGTTGAATTTGAATTCGTTTTACTAAACATCATCATTCTATTTTTTTTAGTTTTGATGAATTTAGAATTTTGTCATGATGAGTGTTGTCATTATATTCTTTTGAAATTATTTTATAAAATTCATTACTTTAATTTAAGGGATATACCTATAATTATAAATTTAACCGAAACATTTGGAGTGATAATAACAATGCAGAAATTTTAAAGATATTTTGAAATGCCAAATTAGCACAGATTTAGCCAAATCATCTGCCACTTGTTACTAAATGGTCTTTAAACATCTATTTAACGGGTTGATTACTGTTGAATAACAAGATTGACGGTCAATGTAGATTTCAATATTTTTTCGTAAGTTTGTGTCTATTTTTTTAATTTTTAGGTTGTTTAAATAGAAATAGGGGAAGACATCATGTTTATGTATTAAACAGCCCGATGGAAAAAGTTACTTAGTTTTCGGCTGATTTCTTGTTTGGATGATAGTAATAATAAATAAAAGTTGTAATATGTGTCCCAAATTCAGCTACATCCAACAGTTGAGACTTATGTAAAAACCCCTAAAGTGCCGCACTCAACTTGATTTACTTCAAACTCAAGTACTGTTAATATGAATCATACTTACATAGATTTTCATGTATATTTTAATCATTTTTCATTACTTAGAAGTCACATTCGTTCATATTAGTATAAATTTTTTTTTTAATTTTAAATTTTAGAGTTTAGATAGATCGAGTCACATATTTACTTGTTTTTAATATTTTTAGGTGGATTAGAGCCAACTCTTGGAGGTGTGGAAACCTCTGCTCAAAATTTCACTACACGCTACGCGTTCGCTCAGGTACCGAATAGCGTGTTATCTATACTTTAAGTATTATATATTATGTATTGTATGTAGATCTTAAAAAATAATGTGGCCTAGTGGTAAAATTGGGTAGTTAAGATGTAATTGTGGCCGGTCAGATTCCCGGAAGTATATAATTTTGCTAATTTTATCATTTAATTTATTAAGGGTAAAATTTACTTTTCAAAATCATTTTTAACCTTGAAAACCCTAATATCATACAACAACTTCTTTTTTTCTTGTGGAAATCTAAGAAATCAAAGTATTTTAGCCCCATTTTATTTATCAATTGAACCATAATTCATTACGAAATTCTATTGAAGGAAATCGTTGCTTAATCTAGTTTCCAAAAATATAGCCATAAAAGTTGTTTCAATAACAGCATCAAAAATGCTTATAAAAACCTAATTCATTATTTATGAATAGGAATATAGAATGAAAAAGCTAAATAACATTTAAGGATAAAAAGATTATCGGTTTCCTTTTTGGACAAACAATATATTTTTACTTCGTCTTTTGCTTTAACAGAAGAGACACAAAATATGATATGATTCAACCACAATCCTATTTGAATGTAGCAGACAACGTGATGAGGACATCGACTCTAGCAAAAATATATAAGAGATGCTTGCTAAACAAGATATCATCCATAAAGGATCTTCCCAAGATAAGATTAGGAACCAAGAGGCTTAGGTAAATGTTCAACAAATCCATACAAAGCTTATTGGCACAAAGAGTTGAAGAGAAAGAGGCTGAGCTTAAAGATTGAAGCTATAGAGCCCAAATGAAGCTATTTAAAAATCAAATGATGTTGTTATCAATTCAGCCACTTCTGAGCACTACTTAGGACGACTCAAGACTTGCCAAAACATTGCTAAGATATGTGTTTCAATTATATATATTCTGGTTTGTTCATTTTGCAAGAATTGTTTTTAAATTTGTTTCCTTCTTTAGTAGTAGCCGTTGGAGCATTGTATTGTAATAATATTGAGTATCTTAAGCCATCAATATATGTAATAAGATACTCCTAGCCACATGAACCATTATATCACGTTCCCCATGGTAGCCTTGTAACCACACGTTTTTTATCAATAAAGAATCTGAATTTTCTTCTCCAAAAACCGAGAGTTGAAACCTTTGAGTTCTAGTCTTTCCTTGTGAGTGATATCAAGGCGACATAGCTTCGACTTATAATAAGTTTTTCATCCCTTGTGTGGCATCCATCAATCCCTCTTCAACCCATCTCATCCACCAAATTGTTTAGAAAGAGACTTGAGTCCATCTAGCCAATTCCCATCATTCCACCTCGAGTTCGATTGTTTTAGGAGAAGAGAGACTTGAGTCCGATCTCTTGAAGCTGATCATCATCTTGTAAGAACAACCACCGGTTCTTACATCATTTTGATATCAGAGCCTAAGTTCCGAACCAGGTGATTTCGTTCCATAGCTTTTGTTATTTATTTTCTCTTTTGTTTTTGCTTTTCTATAAATCAAAAAATCATAAAAAGATTTTTTCATCTGTTTTGTTTCAATTTTATAAAATTCATAAAAATCCATTAAAAAAAATTATTTTTGTTCTTATTAGTTTTAAACTTAGAAAACCCATAAAAATTGTTGTTTTGATTTCTTAAAGTTGTTTGTTATTTTATTTGTTAAAAAGAAAACTAAAAACAATTTTGTTTCTATTTTGTTGTTTTGATTGTTTCTTTGTTTAATTTTTTAAAAAGAAAGATTTTGATTCATCTATTTTTTTGTTTCAGTTAGAAAAAAAAACCATAAAACCCAAAAGAATTTTGATATTGTTGAGTTTTTATTCTGTTTCAGAAAAGAGAAAAAAAAAGAAAAGAAAAAGGACAGCTGCGGATCAACACAACTTCGTTCAACCATTACTCCGAACACTAAAAATTCTCATCAGTGTGAGGACAGGTCATAACCATGGCTGGAGATACACCAGACCCAAAGGCCATTCTACTCCAAGCTATAAAAGCTTTGAAAAATGATCTAACTGCCCAGATTGGACGCATAGATGCTCGTGTAGGTCGGCTGGAAATTCCTATAGACGATAGGAATGAGAGAAACAATCAACATGAGAGGAGTGATGAAGAAAATGCTAGTGAAGAAGATGAGGAAGAAGAGCCACGTTTTGGCAGAAGGAAACACAACCACAATAATGTTGAGGTAAACCGAAACACTAGCAAAGATTTGTAGCTAACATCTCCCACTTTTACAGGCTGTATCAATCCGCAAGAATACCTAGAATGGGAGAGGAGAATGGATTACATTTTTGATTACTATGAATACAAAACCTCCAAGAGGGTAGCTCTAGCTTTGACTCAACTCACTGGCAATGCATTATCTTGGTAGGATAGAGAAGTCCAAAACAGGAGAAGGAATGGGATGAATCCTATCAACTCATGGGCTACTATGAATTTAAATATGAGGAAGAAGTTTGTTCCTCCACACTATCACAGGGAGATGCAGAAGCAGTTCAGGCAACTATCTCAAAAGCACAAGAGTGTAGAAGAGTACTTTGATGAATTTGAGGAACTAAGAAACCGGATGGCTCTAGAGGAAGATGAAGAGGTTCTTATAGGTCATTTCATCGATGGTTTACAAGATAGGATAGCTAGAAAGGTGGAGAGACAGCCATGCCATGACATGAATGAGCTCTTACATGTTGCTGTACAAGCTGAACAAGGCATCAAGTGCAAGACTGCAACTGCCACTCGTACCAAAACCAACAATTTATGGAGTAATGCACCATCAAAAGCCAATGACAAAGGAAAAGCCATAGAAACTGATTCCAAGGCAAAGAAACCCACTTTTGACAATGCTAAGTCTTCAAGACTAGAATCTGGTAAGACTTCTAACCCCTCTAGATCAAGAGATATAACTTGTTTTAAATGTCAAGGCATGGGACATTATGCAAGGGAATGCCCAAATCAATATATGATGATCATTACACCATAAGGAGACTATGTGTCTCAAGATGAGAAGGAATACATGAAGGCAACCGATTCAGAAGAAAAAGTAGCCCTTCCAGATAAAGGAGACATGCTGGTGGTGTGTAGAGCTTTGAGTGCTCTAAGTGAACCAGAAACAATGCAAGGAAAAAATCTATTCTTCACTCGTTGTATCGTGCAAAACAAGGTATGTAGTATAATAATTGATGGTGGTTCTTGTACTAATGCTGCTAGCAAAACTATGGTTGAAAAACTAGGTCTCAAGACAAGCAAACACCCAAGACCATACCGTTTAAGATGGCGGGATTCCAACACTGAAATCAGAATAGCCGAGCAAGTCACAATTCCACTCAACATCGGAAGGTATCAAGATGAAGTTTTATGTGATGTGGTTCTGATGCAAGTAGGCCAGCAACTCTTAGGTCGTCCATAGGAGTTCGATAGAGAGGTTATCTTCATGATCGCACCAACACTCACTTATTTACTCACAATAAGCGCAATTTCAGCTTGCTCCTTTGTCACCTCAAGAGGTACATGAGATGCAATCCAAATATGCTGCTGAGTATAAGGCAAGTAAAACTAACCTTTACATCACTCCTAGTACTGTTTTTAAAGCATTAGACCATAAACAAACGGTGCTACTAATGGTATTCAAAGATGTGATGCTAACATGATCCAAAGAGATAGAACTTGCACCAGAAATCTCTTCCTTGTTGAAGAGGTTTAAGAACGTTTTTCCTGAGGAAATACCAGCTGGATTGCCACCTATTAGAGGCATTGAGCATCAAACTGATCTTGTTCCAGGAGCTACATTGCCTAATAGACCAGCTTACTGAATGAATCCAATGGAGATAAAAGAATTGGAAAAACAGATTCAAGACTTAATGGCTAAATAATACATTAGAGAGAGTTTGAGCTCATGTGTTGTATATGCTCTACTAGTCCCCATGAAAGATGGAACATGGAGGATGTGTGTAGATTGTAGAGCCACTATTGGATGACATGTTAACTTATAGAGAGGACAATTTCACAGCTTTTGTGATAAAGGAAAATCAACAACAGGAAGAAGCTACCTAAACATGTTAGTGTAACCAATATACTGATGAGCTACATGGAGCAAGCATATTCAACAATGTGGATTTAAGGAGTGGTTACCATCAGGTTCAAATGAAGGAAGGAGATGAGTGGAAGACTGCCTTCAAGATAAAGCAAGGCCTCTACGAGTGGCTAGTCATGCCCTTTGACCTTACCAACTCACCAAGCACATTCATGAGGTTAATGAACCAAGTTCTAAGAGCCTACATCAGTAAGTTTGTTGTTGATTACTATGATGTCATTCTAATATACAGCAAATGTTTTGATGATCATGTGAGGCACCTTGAGTTAGTACTAGAGACACTTCGAAAAGAAGATCTTTATGGAAATATTAAGAAGTGCACATCCTGCACATCCTGCACTAATGAATTAGTTTTCTTAGGTTTTGTTGTAAGTTCTCATGGTCTACAGATTAATCAAGAGAATATCAAAGTTATACAAGAATGGCCAACACCTACAATATGTGAGAAGCTTCCATGGATTAGCCGGCTTCTATAGGCGATTTGTCAAGGATTTTATCTCCATAGCTGCACCTTTAACTATTGTGATCAAGAAGGATGTGGCATTCAAATGGGGATCAGCTCAAAAAACCACATTCCAAGAGCTCAAAGATCGCTTGACTTATACACCAGTTTTGGTACTTCCTAACTTTGATAAGACTTTTACAATCGAGTGTGATGCTTTTGGTTGTGGTATAGGTGATGTTCTAACTCAAGGAGGAAAACCAGTAGCTTACTCTAGTGAAAAGTTAAGTGGAGCCACCGTAAATTACCCAACATATGATAAAGAGCTTTATGTTTTGGTGATAATCGTTGGAAACATGGCAACACTACCTACTGTTAAAGGAGTTTGTCATCCATATTGATCATGAGACATTAAAGCATCTAAGAGGCCAAACAACACTCAAGAGAAGGCATGCTAAATGGCTGGAGTTTGTGGAAACATTCCCTACATTATCAAGTACAAAAAGAGAAAAGACATTATAGTAGTTGATGCACTATCAAGGAGACATATGCTAATCACTACAATGGAAGCCAAAGTGTTAGGATTTGAGCACATGAAGAATTCCTATGAAGAATATCATGATTTTGGCCCCATATATCAAGAATGTCTCAAATCGCCATCAGGTTCTTCCTATACTCATAATGGATATCTTTTTAGAGAGAAAGGCTTTGTATTCCACAAGGATCAATGAGAGAGCTGTTTATAAGTGAGGTGGAGGCACACTTTGGAGTTGATAAAACTCTAGGTGTTTTAGTGGAACATTTCTTTCTGCCACACTTGAAAAAAGATGTAGAACGGTTCTATTCTTAGTGCATCACTTGCCACAAAGCCAAATCCATGCCACACGCATATGGTTTTACATGCCTTTACCTATTCCTACTATGCCATGGGTTAATATATCAATGGATTTTGTTCTTGGCTTACCCAAAATTTGAGGAAAGGATTATAGTTTTGTTGTAGTGGACAGGTTTTAAAAATGGCTCATTTCATCCCATGTGCCAAGACTAATGATGCCACTCGAACTGCTGACCTATTCTTTAAAGGAGTTGTACGCCTACATGGAATCTCGAGGACAATAGTTTCGGATTGAGACACCAAGTTCGTGAGCCACTTTTGGCGAGTTCTTTGGAGAAAGCTTAGAATTAAGCTACTTTTTTCTACCACTTGCCATCCACAAATTGATGGGCAAACCGAGGTTGTAAACAGGTCATTATCCACTCTTTTAAGAGCCATGGTTGGTAAGAACTTGAGAAATTGGTTAGATTGCATTCCATTTGTTGAATTCGCTTATAATCATGCTAACCACTCAACTACTAAGCTTTCCCCTTTTGAGATTGTGTATAGTTTTAAGCCAAAGACGCCTTTAGACCTTGCACCATTGCCCCCTTTATAGTTAACTAATCAGGATGAAGAAAGCAAAGCAGAAGCAATCAAGAAGCTGCACGAGAAAGTGAAAAAGAACATTGAATGTTGCGGACTTATTAGTTGCGGACTTAACTCCTTATGTTGTAGATGAGAGTGTTATGAGGCCAGAGCCTTCTCAAGAGGGAGAGAATGATGAGGACATCGAGTCTAGCAAGAATATATAAGAGATGCTAACTGAACAAGATATCACCATCATGAAGGATCCTCCGAAGACAAGATTAGGAACTAAGAGGTTTAGGAAAATGTTTAACAAGTCCATACAAAGGTTATTGGCACAAAGAGTTGAAGAAAAAGAGGCTAGACTTAAAGTTGGAAGCAATAGAGCCTAAATGAAGCTATTTGAAGACTAAATGATGTTGTTCTCAATTCAGCCACTTATGAGCCCATCTTAGGGTGCCTCATGACTTGCCAAAACAATTCTAAGGTATGTGTTTCAATTACATATATTCTGCTTTGTTCATTTTGCAGGATTTGTTTTTTAATTTGTTTCCTTCTTTAGTACTATCCGTTGGAGAATTGTCTTGTTTCAATTATTGAGTATCTTAATCAGTATAATAAGATACTCCTATCTGCATGAACCATTATATAAGGTTCCCCATGGCAGCCTTGTAACCTGACGTTTTTTATCAATAAAGAATCCGAATTTTCTTCTCTAATAACCGAGAGTTAAAACCTTTGAGTTCTAGTCTTTCCTTGTGAGTTATGAGTGATATCAAGGCGACACTAGCTCCGACTTATCACAAGTTTTTCATCCCTTATGTGGCGTCCATCAATCCTTCTTCAACCCATCTCACCCACCGAATTGTTTAGAAAGAGACTTGAGTCCATCTAGCCAATTCCCAACATTCCACCTCGGTTTTAAGAGAAGAGAGACTTGAGTCCAATTTCTTGAAGCTGATCTTCATCTTGCGAGAACAACCATTGGTTCTTACATCACAACGGCAGGGCTTCATCGTTTTTCTTTTTTCTTTATAGTTTATACACAAAAATGATAGACCTAGTTAAAATACTCATTTTCTTACCGAAAAATATCAAAAGTCTTCAACTTTCTCAGAATTCTGATTTTTTGGCCTATTTGGTCTTACTCGCCACAGTGCTACAACGATTGGCATTTTCTCTAGCCGAGTTTCCGACAACTCGGCCGTGAATTAGAACAAGGGTAGAAACACCGAATTTCAGAAGCAAGGAAGCATCAAAGAGAGAAGAGGAGAGTTCTAAGAGGAAATATCGACCCCATGCTTGTGAAAAGTTGTCGAGATATTTCACCAGAGCAACGATAAGAAACGAAGCTCAAACTCTCGACCCTATGCTCGTGATTTTGGGTCGAGATTTTTGTCCCGAGCGAAGAAAAAGTGTGAACTCAAGTTCACGATCCTATGCTCATGATCCATGCCCGTGAAAACTATCCAGAATGTATTAAACTTCAAAATCTCGACCCCTTGGTCGAGAGTTTTGGCCGAGACCTCACACCTTTTGTTCTTTATTTGATCAGACCAAGTCGACCTGAATACATTTTTGATGATTTAAAACCCTAAGTTTAAGAGTAAGAACATCTAAGCTTTATTTTGTAGCCCTTTTTGTAACTTTGGAGAGTGAGTGTTGGAGAGTATACTTGAGACTCCTAGGAATGATCCTCTTTAGATCATTATTTTATATCAATTGAAAATGTCTTTATCTTATCTCTTCTCTTTTTATCATGTCTGTTTTTTTTTTTGTGTTTTATTGTGAACATGTGTGAGTTGTTGATTGAATGGTTGAAGGATTGGAAGATCCTAAAGTTAGATGATTAATTTTGATGCTTAGGTTGTTAGATTCAATTTGGTCATTTGTAAACAGATGCTACGATATTTTCCGCCCGTAAGGTGTTTGTGAAAATTCATGAGAGACCTTTATTATGAGCTTTTATTCTCTAGACATTGAGAGATGACGTTATGGTGATTAGTCGACTTTATGGACTTGTGTTTAATAATTATTGATCTCTGAATTGGCAAATAAGAATTTAGCTCGATTGATTGATTATTATAGAGGTCAATGCCATGGGAGTGTATTGATCTATAATTGTGTTTCATGTCTTAGGTTGAGCTTGATTTTTTCATATGCATCATTAGTTAGTTGTGTTTCCTTTTAATCAATTACCTTCCCTAAAGCCGTTCACCTTTGATTGATTGTTTTTGCATTTAAATTGTTGTTTTTGCTTTAGTCTTTGCTAGTTTGGTTTAGTTTAGTTCTTGCTTGGTTTGATTTTTGTTTAAGTTTAGTTTGCCTCTTGTTTAAGTTTGAGAAAGTAGTAGTTAAATACCATGAATTTGGATTGCTTTAGTTTAAGTGAGAGTCTTATAGTTTTAATGTGTCAGTTCTAGATTCCTTGCGGATTCGAACCTCAAATATTTTTTATGACNGTTCTAGATTCCTTGCGGATTCGAACCTCAAATATTTTTGTTTGTTGTAATAAATTAGGTGTTTAAAGCAAACATCAATTGTATTATTGGTATCTCAAATCTTTTTCTCGGCCACAGATGTGTGGACAAATCTTTTTTTTGTTAACTTTACTCATATAATTAGATCGACAAGGCCTGATCTATATAGCCAAACTCCTTATTTTACAATCATTCTTTTTCCTTCCTTTTGCATCGTGTGGACAAATTTTTATTAATAAAGTTTTTCTAGTGACTGACCTACTGACAAAGTGACTTTATATATCCACGAGAAACCCCACTTCGAGTATGGACCTACAAGTTAGTATATCATTGCTTCCCCTATGTATATGCAAGAGTTATTATCGAAACATCCATCTATTCTTTATGCTCGTTTTTATTTTTTATTCCATGTTAATAATTTTGAATGTAGGTTAAAAATGAAACACTTTTTAAAAAGTTACATTGAATTTTTTTTTTTTTTGTCAACATTGGATCGATAAGATCCGATCTATACCCTAAATCCACCCCTAAAATTTCTTTTTTAAGCTACCATAATGCAGCGGGTAGGAATCGAACTCTAGTGCCAAGTCATTAGCTGAATCATCGTAACCATCAGACTGAGAGCAATTCGGCACATTAAAATTCTAAAATGACATTTTTTGTGAAACATTTTTTTTTCATAGAATGATACTCTTTGTAATAACATAGAAAATATTAGATTTGTTCTCATTTGAACCAAATCTTAGACCAAACAATATTTCAGTATTAGATTTGTTCTCATTTGAACCAAATCTTGGTCACCAAAATATTTCAGTATTAAATTTTTCCTCATTTGAAACAAATAAAGAACCGAGCAAAAATATTAAAATAATCGAATGGAATGTGAAATTCTATATCCAATTTTTTAACCGAACAGATTTCAAAAAGTATATCAACCACTTAACCAAAACACGTTTCCATTAAAATAATCTTACGTTACAATATACAAAGATTAAAGTAATTAAACATAAGGATCACGACCACATCTGTTAGACTTGCTACAACCACGACTATATGGGTTAACAATATCCTTTGAGCATTTCTTTGAATCTCTATACTTACATCCTGGATGTCTGTTACTTCCCAAAGCTCCATATCCCAAATATTTATTTACATGATAATGTTTTTCGGATTCGATCATGTAGTGACTGCCTTTCAAATGTCTTGCTTCATTAATTCCACCAAAGAGTATTAAAATGATCATTGTTGTAGTAAATATAAAAGTAGTGAGACTCTTGTATGATGCCATTGTAATTTTGTTTTTGTTTTTTGTTTTTTTATGAACAGCTCTAGTGATCTTTTATCCCACCATTTTATTATAGGGAGGGTGTTCAAACTTTGGTGCCTAAAATATTTATAAAAAAAAAAAAAGCATTATCACTAGCCAACCTGTCATCATCTCTTTTGTTAATAGTGAAAAAAAAAGAGAAAACAATCATTTTATTTTACTTATATAATATATTTAGTTCACCATTTTAGCAAAGAAAACACAAAAACCAAAGGCTGGTTCTCGTTTTGGTAAAATATTATTAAAAAAATGAAGGAATTATTCGATTTATTTCTATATAATTAAAGCAAAAATTCAAATGAAAGAAAGAAATATGTATATTACTAAATTAGTTTTGAACATTAGAAACATCGTACATCAAATTAGGGTTTTGGTGACAGCTGACAAATTAGCTAATATTTCATGCCCTAGTTAGTTTTTTTTTTTTTTTTTTTTTTTTTNGCCCTGTTTTTTTTTTTTTTTTTTTTTTTTTTTTTTGAAAATGACCCTAGTTAGTTGTGATGTCATGTATGTAACTACCATTAAAATCGCAAGAGAAAGCACCAGACTTACAGGAATATAGAGAAATTTAGTATCCGTCTGGAACTCAAGAAAATATTGATGGGTTCGTGACCGAAAAGGACCAGATATATAAAATACTTATCTATCAAAGAACCTTTTAGATTTTCTGACATGTTGTGACAGGTTGCGATGCCATAACAACGTATTGGGTGTTTAATAGTAGACATATTTAATACAAAATACGATTCATTTCGTGCTTAGTGGTAGATTTTTTGGTTTGATGGTAAACTTAAACAATGCTGATAAAACTTATTTGGTGTTTGACGGTAGATTCTTTTTTATTTGATGATAGACTGGCTCGCTACATAATAACACTTATTTAATTTGTGATGGTAGATTTATTTGGAGCTTAGTGGTTGATTTGTTGACTAGAGTTGGAGATTTGTTGCATTTGTCTCTCATCAGTCAACAAATCCTAATTGGATCCGATGGGCTTTCAGAATCAATAAGACCAGAATGAAGAACTGGGCTAAGAAAGATTAAGTCATGGCCTAAACTATTTTAGCCCATTTAAAATCTATGTTACAACAACATGATGATTGTGTCTTGTTTAAGGTTAGATTAGGAGGGGTTAGGATACATTATTTTAAGTGCTTATTCTGAAGTATAGTAAAATTCTACGAGAATAACTGTTATAAAAACATGTATATGTGGTTATATCTAGTAAATTTAAATTTGACGAGGGGATCAATTACAAATAGTTTTTTCTCATTAGTGGGATTTTGTTATCAAAGCAACCAAAACATAAATATCTAAAACTTTTCCCGAATCTCATTACTAGGATTTGATTTTTTTTAAATACTACTCTCTCCGTTACATTTTAGTTGTCATTATAGAGTTTTACACATATATTAAAAAAATAGATAAATGTTCTATTATGCCCTTATTTAACTATTAAAATTCAAAATCATTTAATATTTTATTCATTTAATTAGGGGCAAATGAGATAATATTATATTAAAAAGTATAATGGAAAATTAAAATGACAAGTAAAGTGAAACAAAAAATTTAGCATAGAATGACAAATAATATTAAACGGAGGGAATACTATATTTTGGTTTGTGATTTTATCATTTTGTTTTTGAAGTATAACTGTGAGACATCATTTAATTGATCAAATGTAACATTCACATCATCATCAATTAATTATGTGAACAAAATTTTTGAATATTTAATACTCCCTCTGTTTTTTTATAGTTGATGTTTTAGGTTTTTCACATATATTAAGAAATCATTAATTGTTTTATTCTTTTAAACAAAATATAGTTTATCACAAATTTCAAAATAGTTTGACCAATCACAAATCAATTTGCAGAATTTAAAGAATCAAAAATACCAAAAGTGCAATAAATTTTGCATAGAAATCTTAAAACATCAACTTAAAAAAATAAATTTTTTATCTAAAACATCAACTAATAAAAAATTGAGGGAGTAGCCATTATTTGTTGCGTAATAATTATTACCAATGTTATAATGGAAAATCTAATTGGTTATTGAAAATAACATTCGCAACATCGTCAATTTATTAGGTTACTGAAATATAACAATCACATATCATCAATATGAATATTCAATGTTATTTAGTTGTTTAATTATAAAAAACGGTGGGGATTTTATTTAGTTAAAATATAACCGTCACAAAGTTATCGTGTCTTGTCTCTGGACGTAAAAGGAAGTTAAAATGGCAACAGATTGAGTGGTTTTCTTTGTAATGATGACATATATCGAAGAATGGTCGATGGTTATCCCTTACCTAGAAGATTTTGCAAGATTGAAGAGTTTATCTAGATGTTTTTCATTTCATGTAATTTCTAGACCCATGAATCAAAGAGCAGTTTCCCACGCTGGTAGCATTAAAGGGGTAACTTGTGAATCAATCCTTGTAAACTCTACCACATAAGTTGTTTTATCCATTAATGAAGTATATGCTGACAGAACATAGAGTTAGAAGGCTAATGCATGATATACCATTATGAAGAATCTTCACCACCTACGTGGCTTACTCTTTAATATCATGAAATTTAGTGTCAAAAGAAAAAAAAATGTTTTGGGATGAAGGAAATTATGGTAATTATGTAGGTGCATGTCTCTTCCTGAAACAGCTTGTTTGGTCATGCATGTTGTTTTTAGTTTTCTTTTAACTAGTGATAAGAGTTAAATAAATTTTGGTTAGTTTCAGACAACATTTGACCTAGGAATCTCCCGTCGATATTTTCATCTTTTTTTTTCTTTTTAAGTTATTTTTTTTATCATCTAGCAAGCCCATGTAAGGCCCAACACCACAAACCTTAGATCTAGGGTTACTTGCACTGTCCCTGTTCAAGAGCCGCCGTTGACTGTGAGCAAGCTCAACTCTATCCATGTCAGAGATTCCGGTGAAGCAAAGCGGAAGTTGGTGATGGTGGAGGTTGACTGTAATAAAGCAAAGTCTAACTTCGGGAAATCATGAAGAGACCCAAGAAGGAGAATCCGACTCAACTGGTGGATTGACCGAGAAACAAGTTCTATGGCTACTATTGCATGCTCGAAGGTGCACATTCGACAAAGGAAGATGGTGGTGTAGATGTTTAAGGTATCCTTGGCCTGAGAAGAAAGAGCTTTAAACCTCAGCTCTGGCCAAGATTACGACGGAGCGGCAAAGCTCAAAACAAAGAGAAAGAAGACACAAAGAGAAAACGCAGAGAAATAGAAGGAGAAAAGGAAAAGAGACGAAGAAGAAGAAAGAAGAGAGTAACAGAGAAGAAACACATGAGAGAAACAGAAGGAGAAAAGGAAAGGAGCAAAACAAAGAAAAGAGTTACAGAGAAGAAAGATAAAAGAGAAACAGAGGGAGAAGAGAAAATAAAAGAAGAACAAAAAGGAGGTGAAAAGCATAGAAAGAAGATAAAAGAAGAGGTCCGTATCTGAAGCTTCTTCGATGCTTTACTTAGGAGAGGGAAAAAAAAAACTTAAATATGTTTCAACTTGTAAGGAAGAGCAATTGATATTATTTGTATCTTATACTCCCTCGGTCTAGTTTTAGTTGATATTTTAGAAATTTCACTCATATTAAAAAATTATTGATTATTTTATTTTTTCTAAACAAAACATATTTTATTACAAATTCCAAAACAATCTAACCAATCACAAATCAATTAGCAGAATTCAAATAGTCAAAAACACTAAAAATACAATAAATTTTTCATAGAAATTTGAAAACATCAACTAAAAGAAAACAAATTTTTTTCTAAAACATCATCTAAAACTAAACGAAGGGAGTATAATATTTATACTCTTTTATTTATATTATATGTTATATTAATTTATTTTGTTGTCATTTTTTTCTTAATTTTTTCTCTACTCTTTTAATTATATTATATGTTTTAATAAAAAACTAATTCAAATTTAAAATTTCTTATAAAAATATAAATTTTTTTCAACACACACTAAGGTTTTTTTTTTTACATGACCAAAATTGATCATGAAAACAAGTATATTATTAAATAATTTTATAAGGAACAAATATGTATTTCATACTATTTTGTATAAAACACATTATTCAGTTATGCTACATAAAACTTCGATTTTCATTATAAAATCTCATCACCTTAGTTTATTTTTTCTTTTCTTATTCTCTTTCCCCTTATCTTGTATTCTTTTTCCCCTTATCATCGTCCTCTCTTCCTCATCTCCATCATTCTCCTCCTATTTCTTTCTTATTCTCCTCTTCATCTTTGTATACCATATATATATGTGTAGGGATGTTAAAATGGGAAAATAATCCGGCCCGACTCAAACCCGAAATAAACCTACCCATAAAAAACTCAAAGCAGAAAAACCCAATAAGACTTAGGATCTTATTAAGACTACTCTGATGAAATCCAAAAATATATAGCCTTTAAATGATACCCAGTTATTCTTATTTGATATTTAAGTTTGTTTATAGTTTCTAATATAATTTTAAATAATGCGTATTTAATATCTCAATTTTGTTAGTAAAATAAACTTAATATTTATTTTAAGAGGAGAGAG
This sequence comes from Lepidium africanum, assembly GCA_900406405.1. Taxonomy (NCBI): domain Eukaryota; kingdom Viridiplantae; phylum Streptophyta; class Magnoliopsida; order Brassicales; family Brassicaceae; genus Lepidium; species Lepidium africanum. The sequence goes on along the minus strand of OVAX01001869.1, from coordinate 19,761 downwards.
AGTAAAAGTATAAGAGAGAGTAAAAAGAGAAGAGAGAGTAAAAAGAGGAGAGAGAGAGTAAAAAGAGGAGAGAGAGAGTAAAAAGAGGAGAGAGAGTAAAAATAGGAGAGAGAGTAAAAGAGAAGAGAGAGTAAAAAGATGAGAGATAGCAAAATAGAGGAGAGAGAGTAAAAAAGATACAAGAGAGTAAAAAAGGCGAGAGAGAGTAAAAATATGAGAGAGAGAGTAAAAATATGAGAGAGTAAAAAGAGGAGAGAGAGTAAAAAGAGGAGAGAGAGTAAAAAGATGAGAGAGCATAAAAAGATGAGAGAGCGTAAAAAGATGAGAGAGATAGTAAAAAGAAGAGACAGAGAGAGTAAAAAGATGAGAGAGAGTAAAAAAGGAGAGATAATAAAAAAGGAGAGAGAATAAAAAAAAGAGAGAGTAAAAAGATGGAAGAGAGTAAAAAAAGATGAGAGAGTGTGAAAAAGGTGAGAGAAAGTAAAAAAAATGAGAGAGCGTAAAAAATGAGAGAGAGTAAAAAATGTGAGAAAGTAAAAAATGTGAGAAAGTAAAAAAAATGAGAGGGGGTAAAAAGGATGAGAGATAATAAAAAATATTAGAGATAAATAAAGCAACATGTACATATTTCATCAAATGTTTTATTTATAATAAACTCATTGGGTACCCATTATCCAATGGGTATACTCGAATAAAACCCATTAATTCTGGATAATACTCATTCTAAGCCCGCTTATTTTTTACTTATTAAAACAAAATTTTGGAATCCTATATTGTTTCTGGGTTTTAGGTAACCAATAGGTAAACCCATTTTTAACATCCCTATATATGTGAACAGTTCTTAATTTTCTATATTGTCTTTCTATATGTATGGTAATTTTATATTATATATTACAAAATTATCGTACGACTTGCTCAAATACTCCATATTAATGTGTTAATTATTCATATACTGCATATTATTTCATAATTACTCAAATACTCTCATAAATCCTAAAATACCATTTTACCTTTCCTTTTTTGCTATGTAACCAAAAAACCTATTTACCAAAATAATATAAATAAAAAGTGTCACATCATTGGACCAGCGCTGCAAACTCTACCACTCTAAAAAATCTTCGTCTAGGAGGGTTAGGGAGAATTCAATAGATTTTTGGGTTAGTTTGGTAGAATTTGGTCGAATTTTTGGGTTAGTTTGGTAGAGTTAGCTATGATAGTTTGGGAGAGTTTGGTCGGATTTGAGTAATAATTTAGGAGAGTTTACTCTAATATGTTAGAATAGTTTTGTAGAGTTTGGGATTAGTTTTGGCAGAGTTTGGTCAAATGTTTTACTTAGTTTGGTAGAGTTTGCGCTTTTGTTTGGTGGAGTTAGGTAGAGTTTGAGTTTTAGTTAGGAAGAGTTTGGGATTTAGTGTTGTTGAGTTTGTTCGAATTTTTTACTTAGTATGGTAGAGTTAGCACTTTTGTTTGGTGGAGTTTGGTAGGGTTTGTGATTTAATTTGAAAAACTTTGACCTTTAGTGTGGTAGAGTTTGAGCTTTAGTTTGTCAATGTTTGATCAACTATTTGGGTTAGTCTCGCAAAGTTTGAGCTATAGTTTAGTAGAGTTTGGGGTTAGTTTGGTAGAGTTTGGTCTACTATTTGGGTTAGTTTGGCAGAGTTAGCTCCTATAGTTTTGTGAGAGTTTACTCATATTTGAGCGTTACTTTGGAAGAGTTTGAGCTTTAATGTGGTAGAGTTTTCTCGAATTTTTTGCTTGGTTTGGTAGAGTTTGCGCTTTTGTTTGTTGGAGTTTGGTAGAGTTTTAGTTTTAGTTTGAAAGACTTTAAGCCTTAGTGTGGTAGAGTTTGCTCAAATGTTTTACTTAGTATGGTAGAGTTAGCGCTTTTGTTTACTGGAGTTTGATAGAGTTCAAGCTTTAGTTTGGAAGAGTTTGACTTTTAGTGTGATAGAGTTTGAGTTTGTCTCTCATTTTGGGTACGTTCGGGAAAGTTTGTTCGAAATATAGTCATTGGGAGAGTTTGTCTCTCATTTTGGGGACATTTGGGAGAGTTTGTTTGAAATTTATTCATAGAATGACATAGTGTACATGTTCTTTCGTTATAGTTTGGCCGAGGTTGGCCAAAATCATTGGTTTTTTATGGTTGATAATTCTCATGGCTGTAAAATTCTAAGAGTGAGCCAAAATGTACATTATGATGAATTTGTGCGGATGTTGCATGAAGATTTTGATATAAATCAAAAGATCTATAAGGTAAAATTGTGTTACATATCAAATAATTTCATGCAAACACTACCACAAGATACATCTCCTATCTTCGTGAGCAACGATGGGTAATTGTGTGGGTATATGCAATAAATTCTAAAGTATGTCTTGGATCATATTATCTACTTTTTGATCTTAACATCTCTAGGCCAAGCACTTATGTCCAATTTCGTTGATTAGTAACTTTTGAACCCAATTTTATATATATTAGGATTTGGTTTAAAATTTTTAATATAAATACGGACTAATAATTTATTGGTGGAATAAATAGAAAGTTAAGGATAAGGTTTAGAATTATTCTCCAAAGTTACAGAGGAGGAGTTCTTCTCTTCAGTGTGGCCAAAACGTTTTGTAAAAAATAAGGAAAATTGAGATTTTCTTCGGAAGAACGAGGATCGATCGATCCAGGTGTGGATCGATCGATCTACAAGAATCAGTCGATCACATCATTGGCTGGTCGATCATCACGTCAGGTACAAATCTTGGAGGTTGAGAGATCGATCGATGAGGCGGAGATTGCTCGATCGTACGGAGGTTGGAACTTCCTGATTTCTTCTGGCTTCTTTTCTTCTTTTGCTGTTAAAAATCTTGGAGTGAATGGCTTTAAGACATCCTTTAAACCTTGAACTGTTAAATTTGCTATCATCCGCTTCCGTAATCGCCTGTACCATCGAAGACTTGAATCTTTGCCTTCGTCTTGGTTGCCGCCATGATTCTGATGTTCTTCAACCTCGCGATTCAGATCTTGCTTCTTCGATGATGAGCCTAATCCTTAGCTCTGGTAGCAAAATTTTAAACTCGAGATGAGTTTAGCTCACGGATTACTTGATGAGAAACGATTAAAACAAAGAACATAAAGAACACAAGCACCGGAATCCACTTCCATCTTTAACTTTGGAACTCAAACCGAATTCAATATTACAGACTTTTTTCTCACCCAAACTCTCATCACTCTTCTCTCTGTGAAAACAAATACAAAGCTCACTTTCACTCACCAAACTCGGAATGACTCACTCTGTAAAAGAAACTCTCATACCCTCTCAAAAGAAGAAGAAGAGAACCAGAATTACTCTAACAAACACTCTAACGACTTGCTCTTATCCAACTTGATCTTAGCTCACCGAAGAAAAAACAAACTGAAAGAAAGAAAATCAACATCGCGTGAAGAACTCGTCCTCGCTGCATCTCACGTGCCTCATATCGTAGGGATTAGACTTCTTAACCAACACCTCATAACCAGATTGGTTAGCATTTGATTTACTAAACTGAAATCTGCTTAATTACTTGAAATCTCTAATTCACCGGGTGTCTTCAAATCCATTTATAAATACTTAGGTTAATGACTATAACCTTCTATATATATAGTACTTGCCAATCACAATCAAATTATTTGTAGCCTTAAAAACTACAGACTACCTCACAAACTTAAAGACAAAATTTTACCAAAACGGAGAAAATAAAAATGTTCTTAATATTCAAAATTTCACTAGACACTAATCCGGAAATTTAAACATATCAAATTGATATTCAACCTATATATATATAGGAGTGATTTCTTGTAAATTGATTAAATCCACCCATTGTATTCATATTTTAAACTAAATGCAATATTTTGACTTATTTACAGATCAAAATTTTAAACTATTTTTCAACAATTAGATCGACAAACACTGATGAATCCTTACATCTAAAATCTTGTTTAATCTATTTTATATATATAGTGAAAATAACTCAAACTCTTAATACCAAAAATCATTAGCTGAATTATCATACCAAATATACAATTAAGTTTCATTATACATTTATACTTAATAATACTCCGTCTACCAAAACTGGAGTACAATTTTATATATAATAAATGCTTACGATTACTTGGTATATATTGGTGTGATTAATCCTCTGTCTACCAAAACTGGAGTGGTCAGCAGCATTTAATATGTAATAAAAATATTTAATGTTACGTACCAACACCAAAACATCAAATTTAAAATGCTTCAATAATTTATAACTGATTACATCAAGTGGCATTCACTCACCATAAGGTTCGTGCATTTAATTTTTTATCTTCTTGGTTTTGTAAGTTTTCTTGGTTTTGTAGATTATCTGTTTTACTAGAATTTAAACCGTATATAGAATAACCATATCTACTTTGGATTTCTTAGGTCTATGGTTTTTTTTATTCTTTCGAAATTGAAAAATCATATAAGAAACCATACGGAATTCGATTTGACTATTAATTTTTAATTTTTCTTTGGTTTATTCATATTTTCACCCCAAAAAAAAATTAGAGGTGGGCGTTGGGTTTTTCGGTTCTATAAAAATTTAAACTATATGTAATTTGTTTACCAAAGTAAATGTAAATCGAAAATATATTAAATTAATAATCAAATGCGTTTCTAGGTTAAACAATTTCGGTTTTGTGTCTCTGGTTTACAAAGTCACGATACGACTTAATACTTATAAAGTTAGTCGCATGTATCTCTCATATATCTATATATAAAGGTTATGTAGCAACTCATGTTATTAAAGATTCTTCTTTCTATCTAAACGCATAAAGCCTTTGCATAAGAATGATGATAAGCTTACTTGAAATATCCATAGCATTTCTGTTCTTCTTCTTTGTATTCCAATGTTTCTTCCTCCACAAGAAATCTGAGGGAACCCCTTTGTTGAAGAACTGGCCTTTCCTTGGGATGCTTCCAGGTTTGGCCTTCCAAATCCCTCGAATATACGACTTCACCGCTGAGATTCTTGAGCCGAACGATCTGACCTTTGCTTTCAGAGGGGTCTGGTTCACTGGAACAGACTTGTTACTCACGGCTGATCCAAGGAACATCCATCACATTCTAAGTTCAAACTTTCAGAACTACCCTAAAGGCCCTGAATTCAGGAAGATCTTTGAAGCTTTGGGAGATGGAATTGTAGCCACTGATTCGGAGTTGTGGGAGGATCTGAGGAAGTCAAATCACTCCATTTTTCACAATCAAGATTTCATTGACCACTCAGTGAGTACCAATATAAGTAAGTTAGAGAAGGGACTTTTTCCTTATCTTGATAATGCTGCTGAACAAAGCATCATCATAGACTTACAAGATGTGTTAATGAGGTTCATGTTCGATACTATATCGATTTTATTGACTGGTTTCGATCCAATGTCTCTATCCATTGAAATGCCGGAAGTTGACTTTGGTGAAGCTGTAGATATCAGTGAAAAAGCAGTCTTCCATAGGCATTACACACCGGCGATTTTGTGGAAGCTTCAAGACTGGATTGGGATTGGTTTTGAGAGGAAGATGAGAACTTCATTGGTCACTGTCAATCAAATGTTTACGAAGCTCATATCTTCAAGAAGAGAGAGGTTAAGACGCGGAGAACGAGAGCCACAAATGGACTTGTTAACATTTTATATGAATGTGGACACCACTAAATATAAGCACTTGCAACCGAAAAACGATAAGTTTATAAGAGATGTTCTTTTCAATCTAATGGTAGCAGGAAGAGATACCACAAGCTCAGCTCTCACTTGGTTCTTCTGGCTTCTTTCTAAACATCCTCAAGTAATGGCCAAGATCCGATATGAAATCAAGACAAAGTTTGAATCTGCAGATCTCGAGAAGCTCGTGTATCTACATGCTTCCCTGTTCGAGTCTCTGAGACTCTACCCACCAATTCCCTTAAATCACAAGTCACCTTCAAAGTCCGATGTGCTTCCAAGTGGACACAAAGTTGAAGCACATTCAAAGATCATACTCTCTATGTATGCACTGGGAAGAATGAGATCTGTATGGGGAGAAGACGCATCAGAGTTCAAACCAGAGAGATGGATCTCAGACAAAGGCGAGACTAGACATGAACCTTCACACAAATTCGTGGCTTTTAGTGCTGGTCCACGAACCTGTTTGGGTAAGAATTTGGCTATCTTGCAAATGAAGATAGTAGCTGTGAATATCATACGAAACTATGACTTTAAGATCATTGAAGGTCACAAGATCGAACCAGTTCCTTCTGTCATTCTCCGTATGAAGCATGGTCTTAAAGTCACAGTCAGCAAGCGGATATGATAAAATTTGCTCTAAGTTTCTGAAGCTCGCTTGGCTTTTAAGGTATGTCATTGGTATTCCCTTATTAATAAAGAGACGTCATTGTACTTGTATGAGTCTGGATGATAATAAAAATAGCTAGAAATTGTAAGTATTAAGTAAGCAATTCTGTCGCATTAACAGTAAGAAGCAACTAGTTTCTTAAATCGGAAAAAAGAAAACCAGACTCTACGATTCAAAGAGTGTAAGAACTTTAGAAGATATCAAAATACAAGTAACAAAGCAAACCCCTATGGAGATAGAGAGATAGAAAGGACAGAGAAGAGCCTTTTCACTTAAAGCACTTAGCGTCCAACAGCGCATCGCCTTCAAAGGGCTCGGCATCTTCAATCATTTGGCTGACACGCTCTTTCTGTGCTTCATCTGAGAGGTCGACTTTAGTCCATTGGTAAAGCTCCATATCGTAACACTCGTCCATCACAAACTTTGGGATCTCTTGTCCACGGAATAGCCAAAGACCCTTCACCTTGAAAGGAGGCTCCGACCCACAAATAAGCATCTTTCCGAAGGCATATTTGCGAGCCAAGTCCATTCTCTGGAGGAACCCACCAACCTTGTTGAGTGTCACAAATGAAACTGTGTTCTCATCATTATACTTGTAGTCACAGAACCATAGTGAGTATCCCTCTGGGTCGTACATGTCCCAGAATCCTGCATTGTATACAAAAAAATGAAGCCAGTGAGCTAAACTCTTAGCTATATGTCCAACATATCTAGCCTAAGACTAATGTAACATATTAAAGGTGTTGTTAGATGGATAGAGTGCAGTCATAGCAGAGTTTTTCAGGGTGTGGGGTTTCTATTCAGAGGCTCTCATTCTTATCAAATTGATCCCATAAACTTAAAGCATTCAATGCATCTCATAATTAAGATTCAAAGTAGGTAAAGAAAAACGTATCAATACCTTTAATAGCAACCTCACGGAAGTTGGACTTTGTGTTCGAATAAAGCCTCTTCCATTCATCAAGAACCATTGGGCTTGGTGGTAGTAAATCAAGAGGATTCTTGGCTTTGGGCTTTGGTGCTTCTTCCTCCTCGGCAGCCTTTGGTGCCTCTGCTGCAGGGGCAGCCTTCTTAGGCTCCTCCTTTGGCTTTACAGGCTGTGCATCTTTCTTAGAAGGAACTGGAGGGACAGCTTCGGTCTGTTTACCATCACCCAATACTTTCTTGAAGTTTGGTTGATTAACCATTGTCCAGAAGTATCTCTCAACATGAGGGAATGCAGAGGTGAAGCTCTTGGTCATCACAGTAGCAAATCCCAAGTTCAAGTTGCAGATGGTGACAATATCAGCAAGGGTGACAGAGTGTCCAACAAGATAAGTGTTGGAGGCAAGATGTGTGTTCAAAGCCTCAAGTCCTCTCTTTAATGCAGCAATTGCTGCTTCCTCAGCCTTCATTCATTAAAATCAATGCTAAGATGAGAAGAAATAGACTTAGGTCTTACTAAAAGTGTACGGAGTAGCATGATTCTCAGTACAGATAGTAAATGATAATACTAGCAATAAAAATCAGAGAAAGCTTACTGGAGCTGAGAAAGGAGCATAGCCCATTCTTGGAGCAAACCACCTCAACATGTGAGCGTCAATCTCCAACGAGGCAAAATCAATCCATTGCTCGATGTGAGCCTGAAGAGAAAATACGTGTAAGACAAAGGTGTTAAAGATACTAAAAGCATAAAAAAATAGAGGAATGGCGAAGGAACAAGACAGGAGCTTACGTATTCAATGAGGGAGGATCCATTCAAAGAGTTCTCACCATTCTTACGGCTCACTGAAGTGGAAATCAAAACATTTTATTAAATCCAACTGATTTCAAGCAATGAGTCATGTGGCACAAAAAAAATAAAAGAACTAGAAGGAAGCAAACTTATACCGTATCTAGCAATTGCATTGCTCTCAAATATGGGTCCTTCGGGAGTCTCAAGCACAGGAACCTAGTAGCATCATAACATTTTATTAGCTAAGAAATTAAAGCAACACACAAATCAAAACTTGTAATTATCATAAGAGATTTTCACACCTTTCCAATAGGATTCATCTTAAGGAACTCAGGGGACTTGTTTGTCACGCCCATCTGAAAGTTTGAGGCCTCCTCGATCTGCACACCCACATACTCGGCCGCAATTAGTGCCTTATTGGCACCTTTGTTTCCCTTGTAAGTATGCAAGACCTGCAAAATAGTAAATTTACCACAAAATTTCATTAATAAGAATTAGTATCCTCAATGTAACAAATCTTACATTTGTTGAATGTGGGTCAGAAAAATCCAACTCTCAAGTTGAGTCGAACAGAATTAAATCATAAAATTAGAACAAACAAGTTTTAGTAACACAAATTAACATCAAACTTCTGGTCTCAATTGATAAATAAACACAAATTAACACAAATTAACATCAAATTAATACCAATTGATAAATAAACTCATCTAGGAACCTAGATCAGTCTCATATCAAACTTCTGGTCTCAATGAAACATATAGGAAGATCGAATGAATCAAAATTCAATAAAAATTGACGAACAAACAGAGAAAATCAATTTCAAAAAACGAATAATGAGGTCGAAAGTGGTAATCGACGTGAAGATGGAAACAGTGAACACTTACCAAAGCCATTGCTCAGACGGAAAAAAATACGAACTCGGAGATTCTGAGTTCCGATCTGTTTACAAAGGAAACATCAAGTAAACAGTGAGAACAAAAGGAGAGATTCAATACGGAGAAAAGTTGATAGATCGATATTTACGAGAGAGCTGCAAATTTTCGTGAGAGCAAATCGAGAGAGAAGAAAAAATGCGGCGGCTAGCAAATATAAAAGAGTAAAAGAGTGTAAATTAGGGATGAGTAATGAGATACATAGAATATTCCTTTTAGGTTTGGTTTGGTTTTGGTTCGGTTTATATTTTGGTTTGGTCTACCAATTGTGATTTTTTTTTTTTTTTTTTGGTTTAACTTATCCAAAATTGACTTGCTAATAGACGATGCTAATGCTAAGTTACATAGAACTATTTTGTTGTAATTTCTTTTCCCGTGCGAAAATACTAACTATGGTCTTTTAATTTAAAATGAGTTTTTTTTTTGGTCAGCTTAATTTAAAATGAGTTAATTGGCCCTAAATCGGATATCAAATTTTTATTGCAAAAATGTGTTTGCCATAATTTCATATGTACTATAAGACTAACATATGTTAACGATTCATGTTGATTGTTGATCCACCTTCGGCCCACGAAATAGTAAAAGGCTTTAAGCCCATTAAAGAAATGAAGGAGGTTTAAGGAAGATATGAAATATTTCCGAGAAATAAAATAAAAAATTGTAAATATGTCTAGTTTTTTTTATATAATATATTATTTACCATTTAGAAAATGGAAATCCTGACTCCAGCTCCCGTGAGAACAATTTGACTATGGATCGAGTCTTTGTTGAGTAAGATTGACAAAAAAAAAAAAGAAATTCAGACTGCAATCTGGTAAAACTTGTCTTTATTGGCTTATAATAAATAGAGGAGGTAGCATCAAAAAGAGGTTACAATCTTATAATCGCACACAAACAGTACAACGTGTTCTTGTCCATCTTCCTTCTTTATGTTCAATTGATTTGGATCCTGGATTATTGTGTCAGATCCGATTCCAACATTGTGGTATACTCTCAAATTCTTCTTATTAAGTACGTTCAAATCGATATATGTACAATTAAGCGTATTATTGGTAGGTCCACTAAACTATATTATTGTTCTTTTGTCATACATAGATATTTTTTTTTTGTTTATAATTGACTGATCACTTTCTTCCACGAAGTCCATAAAATTGGTTACCATCCACAGCTCATTTCTTCACAACCTAAACCTTTTGGTCAACAGTGCCAACAACTTTCAAGCTCTTCTTCTTCTTGTGCTCTTGTGTTTTACTTTGTCAGACTAAAAACTCAAGCTAAAGACATGGAGGTTTCAATCTTGCTATGGTGTTTGATTGTCTTAGCAATCATAGTTTTGGCTATTGCTTCTCATATTTTGGGTAGACTCTTTTGTACTCCTCGAGAGAGAATAACAGACAGTAAAACTGAAAACAAACCTGGACCAGCTCCACAAGAAAAGACTGCAAAAGGTGGCTCCGAACAGAATGTGTGATGATGATCATCATCATCATGATGATGATCATGATTACAAAGAACATCATCAAGTTTATTTGTTATGTTTGGATTGTAAGTTTTAAGTTTATGCTATTTTTATACTCTTTTTGTAATTCAACTTTAATAGTTTCATACGGTGGCAAGATTCATGCAGTAGGTAAAATAATGAATAAAACCTAAGAAGGTTTTGATCTTGAGGTGATCAAGTAATAGTAAATATATTGCAGAAATTATGGTGAACTATAGAAGATACTGAATATAATATTGTTTTGAATTCGCACCTAAAGAACTAAGAATATTCAATATTTGACTCGAGAATGTGAATTTGAGTTCAAAACTTGTTTTCTGAGTAGGTTGAGCCCACTTTAGTCCAATGGAAATGTTTATTCGGTCTCTCTTGGTACCAATGCACCAGGGTTTGATCCTGCCTCTTCTTAGGGATTTAAAAAGTGGGCTAATGGAACCAAGACCAAAAAAATATTCCTCTAAAGAATGAATCAGACAAATCGTAAAATCTTCAGTATAAGCTCATTCAACTTATGAAGTTTGGTGACTGTGGCCAATGACTATATACATTAATATTTGTCTCTGATTGTAAAGTCATATCTTTTGGTTTGAATGCTTATCTTTACTCATGTTTATTGATATGTCCAAGTCAAATCTTTTCTCACTTTGTTCTTTCTGTCTAACTCTTTCTCTGAACTCTCCAAACAAGACCATACACGACATGACTGTATTATGTTCTGCTTAATAGCCGGAACAAAACCGCTTCTTTCTGATCTTACAAACTTAGTTGACTTGCTGGTGATCATTATTGCTCAATCAAAAACATATCATACTCCTTTAAGACTGGTTAATGGGTTCTCCATGCGGTTGGCAAGATAGTTAAGACCCTTAAATTAATCCAAAATAAAACTGATTTTTAATAAAAGACCAATATTCATTTGCAACAATCATTGGGATTTGTTACAACTTTTGTCTGAAAGCTCGTTGACGAATACCATCGTTATCAAAAGATTTGAATATCCAATTAATCGGCTTAAGCCAAATCTTATGATGTGAGGGAGAGATTCCAAAAGAATATTCAGAACACAGAGTTTCTAACCAAGAAAAATGTAAACTTGAAACAGTAAAGAGTTCATAAATCGAAATTTGTTGGATTATTTATAAAAAAATTGATAATATTAGAAATCAGATAGACTGTACAATGCAAGATCCTAACTCCTAAACCCTTCTTCTAAACCATTACAAGGCTAACAAAAAAAACAAAGGCTGAGTAAGTGTGGTGAAGAACCCATCATCAGATTTTCATTCCCAAAAGTTTTTGTTTTGTACTTTCTCTTAAGAAATCTAAAAACTTATTATGACATAAATCTCCCAATATATTACCTTCCATTAGCCGGTCTGTTATCGTCCCTCTTAGCCTTTTCTGCTTGAGCTCGACGTACAGCCAACAAGATTTGTCTTTCATGTTCTTTCAACATTTCATCCAAGTTTCCTTCTCCAGGAAACAATGGTCCTGAGTACTGAATCCTCCCTCTCTTCTCTCCATCACAACCCTGTTTTCAACCAGCTTATGATCAGCCAATAAAATACGAAAACAAAGAACTAACAGCAATATTGTTAACCCAGTTATTTTTTGTTTTTACCACTATTGATACTTTGCTAGAGGAGGGGTCATTTTTCCTTGAACCATTGGGTTTCTCAAGCAATCTTTGAGACAAGTTAAAACTTTCTGAACCGTCTTCAAGCCAGTTTTGATTTGTCATAACGTCTCTCATACTTCCAAATTGTGATCCATCCCTAGTAGGTGCCATTGAGTTTGAGAATCTTGACAATTGGGCTGCCCCACGTTGCACATAAGACCTTTGTGTACTCAGTTGGCTTGATCCGTTGTGATGATTGTCTCCGTTTGCGAAGATTGGGTAGGGATTTTGTGTTGTACTACCCTTTAGTGGTTCGATCCTAAAGCCAGCGCCAGAGTCTCTCTCAGGATTAAACTTCTCACTCACGCTTGTCTGGTTAGTCTCCCCTAGTCGTTTCTTTAAAAAGAAAAAATTCCAAAACAATAAGATAAAAGCATAGGCATACAACATACACAGACACAGCCACACACATGCATCTACAGACTCAGAACTTACCTGTATTGATGTCAGTAATTCAGCATTGGCACTCGGAGCTGGTACGGCTTTAGATTGTCTAGATGACCGCTTTGGTTCATTCTGTTTACTGCTTGCACCTTTTCTTCTGCTCATGAGCAAATTGGGATGCAAAAGTGTTATTGAGATGATACTAAGAAAAAACTTGGGAATTGTAAATTAAGCAAGACTCTTTTAAGCAAAGGATTTGAAGATCTGAATTTTACCGTCTTGCTTCCTCTTCTCGAAGCTTGACATCAAATTCTTTCCTTGGCGGATATTTTGGTAAACTTGATGGCTCGCTAGGAAAAGGTTTTGTTGTGAAGAACTGGAGAAAACGAATATCAGCATATCTAAACTACAATGTTACTGATTTGCATATCTACGTTAAACTTCTAAAATTAGGCAGAAAGTGGAAAACTATATTGAAGCGTGAATAATAGGTTAACCTCGCTTTGAAGGGCAGAAGAGGCTGTTCCACGTGCATCTGGTTCTACAGCTAGTAGAACCTCAAGGAGGGCCAAAGCTGAAGGAGGAAGATCTTTAAATGTATCGGCTACACATCGCTTGTAAGGATGTTGAGGTTTGAAGATGGTTGCATGCCGCAACCGTGATCTTCTCCAATACTCCTCAGAAGGTGAGCCACAGAGTTTAAAGATCTTGTGCATTTGTTCCACCTATTTATATTAGAAACAAAAAGCTCTTTTAATATTCATATTCTGCAATTACATATCTATATGCCTTCCTAATAACATCAAAAAAATTAATTTATTTGGCCTAATCAAAGCCAAGATGCTGAATCATCTAAGGGATTTTTAATAAAGGAGACAATACCTCGGTTCTTCCGGGCAGAAGTGGTTTTCCAGTAAAGAGTTCAGCAAGTATGCATCCTGTGCTCCACAGATCAACTGTAACTCCATAGTCTGTTGACCCTAGCAAAAGTTCAGGTGGGCGATACCACAATGTCACAACACGGCTAGTCAAAGGCTGCTTTCGTTGTCCCCGGTAAAAATTAGAAAGACCAAAATCACCAATCTTGAGATTATTGTTACGATCGAGCAAAAGATTTGAGCACTTGATGTCACGGTGCAACACACCACAGCTATGACAATGTTCTAATCCAAGTAGCAATTGCTTCATATAACATTTAATCTGGAAAAAAAGCATATCAGATATTACAAAAACAATTGTAACCACACCAAAACCACTAACAAGTGCATAGCAAACACATTTGAGATGTTGTTTACCTGTGCCTGAGAGAACTTGATCCCAGGGGTTGAAGCAAGGCCTGCAAGATCATGATCCATATATTCAAATATAAGATACATACTCGACGAAGCCTTTGAAATGATCAGCCCCTCGAGTTTCATGACATTTGGATGGTTAAGCCTACGAAGGATAATGATTTCCCTAGCCATGAACCGCACACTTTCAGGATCCATATTAGCAAATCGAACCTTCTTAAGCGCAACTATTTGATTTGTTTCGAGATCACGCGCTCTGTACACATTGCTATATGTCCCTTGCCCAATCTGCAATCGAAAAAGAAAAGAGACAGAAACATTAGTATCAAATTCATTATTTGGATTCCAAATTTGATTGAAAAGCTCCTCACCATCTCCAACTTCTCAAACGAATCTGCACTACGAGGAATCCAGCCATTGATAGCTTCACCAGCAACTGAAACTAACCATGAAGGCCAACCAGCAACAACTTTAGCTGCTCTTTCACCATTAGTAACACTCCCAATTCTACTCATTCTAGGCTGCAATGGTCCTACATTATCAACTAACTCCACTTTGGTGACTTTTTGTAACACTGTTTCAGAAGATTGCCTCTCAAAATCAATCTCTTTCTTCTCTTCCTCATCTTCTTCATCAGAGAAAATATTCTTAGTATCATTGGGTATTAACCTCAATGTAGCTTCGTTTCCATTAACACTTGTTTCCTCTGTAATAGATTGTTTCCTGGAGGATTTTAGGTTGTTTTCTATTCCATTACTTACATGATTTGTCTCGATGTAATCATCATTAGTTCTTACTCCTTTTGAGCAAATGCAACCCATAATTTTCGATTGCGATTTGAATCTTCTTCCTTCTTCGTCGCAGAAACTAAATCACCACCAGAAACAACAATAAAGACTCTAGCTACCTGTTTGAATACAAAATGCGAAATTTCGAAACACCCAGAAACAGATTCTGGAGAATATAGGATACCTAGATCCGGAAAGAAGAAAATGTGAGATTTTACAGATCTAACAAAACTGGGCAATTTCAGATCAACATTGTTGATTTCGAAAATACTCTGACTTGGTCAAGTAAAGAAGAAAAAATCCGAGGAGAGAAAGATCATAGAATTCTTGGCGAAAGAGAGATTTTCGGATCTGACTTGATCATAGTCTTTAGAGTTCGAAATCAGAGGTAAGTGGGTTGTTTGGTTTAGGGTTTTCAAAATTGTGAAAAGAAAACAAACAAAAAAAAAACAAAAAATTGATCAAAGAAGGATGGAAACAAAAAGAAACAAAGGAAATTTAGAAGCAAAGAAAACGTCAAAGGTCAGCGAAGATCACAGACTCTAATTATTTAATTAAGTTATTAATGCTAAATTACTACTATATTAATAAGAGCTAATTAAAGTTGTGAATGACCAACCAGTTTTTGAATTTTAGTTTTTAGTTTTTGGTTTTTAATTTTTGGTTTTTAGATTTTGGTTTGCGGAGTAAATTTACTTTTATAGTTTTTGGTTTTTTCAGTTTATTTGTTTTTTAATACTTTTTTAAAAATGTTATTTCCTAAACAAAAAAAATGCTACGTTAAATTTAAGTAACAAAAATTTTTACCAGAAAATAATATAAATAAAAGTAAAAACTTGTAAAATTTTTATATATAAAACTATGCACAGCAAAAGTTCATTTGACTATATTTTTGCTTTCCATAATTTTTTTTCTGTTTTGATATTTTATTTCAAATTTAATTTTCCCTAAACCTATATAAAATATGACATTTAATTTTAATAATAATAAGATAAAACTCTTTCAAATTTAATAATAATATGAAAAATACAAAAACTATGCATATACTGTATAAATTTATCTCATAAAAAATAAATACATTCCTTCATAAATTTGATTTTATAGAATATATGAATGATACACATACAATTACTACAACATAAAAATTGAAAACCACACATACACACTTCGAAAATATATAATATAATATTAATTTTGTTCAAAATTAGAATAAAAAACGAAAAACAAACAAACAATTGTTAAAAACCACACCAAGTTAGTTTTTGGTTTTTATGTTATAGTAGTAAAAATTGCCAAAAATTAGTTTTTGAAAATCAATTTATCTAAAATCATAAATGGCTAAAAAATAGATTTTGCAAAAACAAAAACCAAAATCTATTCTAAAAACACCTACCAGTCAAGGTCTAAGCATTTTAGGAAGCTCACCACAGAAAACGAGGCAAAGTGATTGAGTAGTTAGCAAATATAAACGGCAAAATAAAATAAACAGATATAGAATTAGAAAGTAGGAGAAAATTATGAAAAATCCTTTTAAGTTTAAAATTTTTAAAAATATTTTTTTTTCGAAACATTCTACGAAATGTACGAAAAAAGATATCCAGAATAAGGACATAAAACATAAATTTGTCAACAGTGGACACTTTGTAATCTACAATGGACATATATAATTTGTTGACAAAAATATAACATAATAATTAATTTTTCAAAATTCATGTGATATTCTATTTTGTAATTGTAATTTAATTATTGGGATTTAGACTATTATGCGAAGGAAAAAACTTATACTATATAATCTCTCTATAATTTATCATTATCTTTTATGTTTTGGAAACATATCCTAATCAATATCACAATTTTTTTTTTGATAAAGAACATCAAAACTCAATTTTTGGACGTGTCAAGTGGTCTTCACATGCTACAATTTTTATTATGTTCATAGTAGTCTAAACCAACAATTTGTACAGTATATATTTAAATTTTTGTAAATTAATATTTGATACATTAATAAACACTTTAATTGATAGAATTCTCCAATCCCAAGTCAAACCCTTGTTAAATACTTAAATCGTGAAAGTCACAATAACACAAACAAGAATGTTTTCTTAGAATTTTCATACAATAGAGATTGATTAGGTGTAAGTCATTGTCAAATCGCAAATCACCAAAATCATCATAATTACATGTGAGCTACAAGCAAGAAACACTGCCATCATCTGAGTCATTATAATCACTCTCATCACTACTTACATAGTCATCTCCAAACTCAGAATTCACGCCACTCCAATACCAATGATCCAAATAGTACACTGTCCTCTCATAATTATCCAACTCGCTTCTAAAATAGTTGTTCATTAGCCATGGTTTATAATAACCTCCTTCTTTAGCCTTCAGTTGACATCTTCTAAACAACACCTTCCAAAAACAAAACAGAGGGTTAAAAGATTACACTAAAACATGAATATTCATGTGTACAAAGACATAAAATGGAAACGTTTCCAAGATGTTTGCATGCTGTCCCTGCAACATCCGCGAACCAGCTGGAAAAAATCGAGCAAAGGATAACAACATTGAAAGTTGAACGAGAGATTGAGAAAAACCAAAGAAGAAAATCGGGTTCGGTGAAGTAAATTTTCACGGATTTGGGGTTCAGGACAGGTTGTTTCAGTCCCATATCGAGTCCGAAATGGGAGACGTCATCCTAATAACGTACCCATGGCCCATGCTACTTAGCATGAATTCACCAAACATATATCAATCTTTGTGTTCTATAAAAAAAGAAAAAAGCAAATGATCACCTCCCAAATGTATACAGCTAACCGAAGATTGAACATTCTACTTTCTTCCTTTTGTTTCTTCATCTTCTTAAGCACATTTTGTACACTTCTAAGCTGCATACACACACTTCAATGTCAAAGACGTAGAAACCATTGTCCATTTTGATATAAGTGTACAAGACAATGTATATTAAAGAACATCGTATAGGCAACAAATTGAGCCTTAGTTCACATACCAGATCAAACTTACAGTTTTGCTCAATCGTGCGAAAGAGGTAAATTGCAGCATCTGATGATACTTCTAGACCCAATTCATGCATGTGTTCCACTATGTATAAACCCATTTCCTCCTAAACAAAAACAAAATAAAAAGGTTGAAGTAATAATTATTAGGACCTATGAGCTTCCATCAATAAGTGAAGTGGCTCATGAATTTTATATATTAGATCAGAATATCTTAACTTTCCATGAAAAATATTTTCATATTCTAATAAATGCGTTCGAGATATAGGTGAGAAACAACCCAAAACCACCGTGAAAAGAACAAGGCCTATAACAAGACGAGTCGCACGTCTATTATTGGGACAACTTTATTTGGACTTTGATACCATTTTAGAAATTACGAAATAGCACATCAATTTTATACCTTTTAGATTAGAATATCTCAAATACAAACTAAGTAGAAGCAACATTACCTCTCGTGAGTCGCAACAATATTTGATAAACTTCTCATACGATGCAGATGAAGAGGAAACCTTTAGCTCTTCAAGCAACTCGTTGAACTTAATAAGTGCACCACCAACCTTAATATTGCCAAGAATATAATTAGAAATTTGAAATATTTTGTAAGGCACTTGATCATCTTGATAGGCCTTGATACTTACCTACAAGTTGGGAATGCTGGTCACATAGCTAAAGATCAGCTCAGAAACATCGTTCTTGCTAAAATATAAAAGACCTACAAATGATAATGAAACATAGTTACAATATGTAATAATAGACANAGTGCACCACCAACCTTAATATTGCCAAGAATATAATTAGAAATTTGAAATATTTTGTAAGGAACTTGATCATCTTGATAGGCCTTGATACTTACCTACAAGTTGGGAATGCTGGTCACATAGCTAAAGATCAGCTCAGAAACATCGTTCTTGCTCAAATATAAAAGACCAACAAATGATAATGAAACATAGTTACAATATGTAATAATAGACAAAAAAAAACAAAATGGTTAGAACAAATTGTAATAAATGTAAATGGTCTTAATTACAAGACTAAGTTACGAACCATTCTTGTTCAGTTTACAAAGGGGCTTCTTTGCGACAGAATCTGATATTGACCTTCCAGGTATTCGAAGATGCTAATCAAAATGTCAAAAGAGAAGATTCTGGTTATGTCATACTCTGTAATATCCTCAAAATCTCCTTATGCTGGTCTTTTTCACAAAGTGCAAGTAGATAATTTTCGGGTAATAGACATCGGATTTGTCCAATAGATAACTCTTGAAAGCTTCTGATAATCATAGAACAACCTTCATTGATTTTTTCTTGGTCTTTGAGCTGGATCCAAAGAAGCATTTCATAGTAACCAAATCTTGCAAATTCTGGAGAAGAATCAGCAATCGCTTGCCTGTATCTAATTGTATCGAAAATCATATAGAATTCTTCCACCATTTTCTTACCAATCAATAACTTAAGAAGAGGATCATAAATCTCTTCTTCTACAAAGAAACAGTTTTGTTTCATGGCTGCTATAAGTTCAAAAACCTTTGCGTGCTGATCAGTAACATATTCTTCATCATTGCTACGTTGGACACTTTCTATGTTATATAGAATCGCTGCATTACACTCTTCTACACTCACTTCGAATCCTAATGTCCTCAGCCTATATAATGCTTGACTTGAAGTTTCAGTACCAGTTTTGAGAGCAGATCTTAGTTTCGTATATGCATTAGTTTTAAAAGCATATTCAGGTGATTGTTGTTGCAAAGTTCCACTGGAAGTATCTACAACACAACAAGAGAAACCGTAATATATAGATTCGAAGACAAGAAGGTCCAAAGATGGAGGATTATACACACTCATGATATGTACATGAAGAAAACTAGGGTTATAGGAGTACCTAGTTCATAAATGGTTGATCTTGATCTTGTTCTAACAATGTAATCTGGGAACATTTCAAGGAAATTGTATAGTTTGAACTGTGTCGACCTCATACCACTGATTACAGCTTCTGTAGCTCTCAGCTGAGAAACATATAAAGACTAAGAACACAAATATATATTGTTTTTAAAAATAATATTTCAGATCACAATATTTAGTTTCAAA
>OVAX01001868.1:19415-34534 GCA_900406405.1 Lepidium africanum | reverse complement strand
CTTTTTTTTTTTTTTTTTTTTTTGGTAAATCAACAATGATGGATGCATGATAACTTGGTAAGAGGAATTTATTGAATAAAATTTTCAATGTAAGAAAATGTAAATGATAAGGGGATGTAAATTATACTCTCTCCGTCTCACTTTAATAGATTTTCAAGATATTTTTTATTGTTTCTTAAAAATCAAATTTTTGAGTTTTCTATGCAAATTTTAACAATTAATGATCATAAAGTACAAATTTTAAAAATATTAACTGAATTTGTTAAATTACTATTGGTGGAAAGTTTATACATTTAACATCAATTATTAAATAGTTTTCTTAATATGTACATGTGAATTTTTATTAAAAAATCTATTGAAGTGAAACGGAGGAAGTATACGTTGTTTAGTTGGATGTACGGCATATATCATTTATATATTACAACTTAATGTTATATTTCTATGTGCAATTAATGATAAATAAGCAAACATTTATAGGGAAAATGTATTTGATCAATTGATTAAATATTAGATTGACGAGCTATTTTCCCCCAAAGTATCTCATATAATATCAGAACCACCTAATTTTTGGACATTTTTCTATTTCTCCATAATTTGAAAGTTGTCTCTCTAATTCCACCCAAACTTACAAAAATAGAATCACAGACACCCATAGTTTGACCCTCTTTCTAATTGCACACAAAATTAAATTGAAATCTGGTTAATCACCGATTTTTAGATTTAAGAATTAGTTGGTAAAGCATAATTAACCTATCTAAACCTAATTTTATTCACGTTTAGATCCGAATAGAACCCATAACCGAATCCAACAGCTTTTGTTTTCACGATGTATCTACTAGTGTCGTTCACGATAAACACGAGAGATGAAGAAATCGAAGGTCGTGGTGATGGTTCTGACGATGAAAAAGCTTTCTAACGAAACCCCTTCCAAATCGAGAGAGACATAACTTTCTCAAGGTGAATCTTCTTAAGGAAATCTAACACAGTTACAGTTTTATGATGAAGAATAATGGAACATGATGAAGATCTTTGGTGGTTGTTTTTTGGTTTTAGCTTTATCGGTGGGAAATGTTCAGTTTTGGCACCATTTAGCTATTGAATTAGGAATGTTTACCAGCTGTTTTTGTCTACTTAGTAAGACACGACGCTTGAATTGTAATTGTATTTTGTGAATACTTTCAATAAGTCATGATTCTCTTAAGTAATTGGCTTTCTTTGAGTTTTTATATCTCTTTGTGTTAAAGTAGGAAAAAGAGCAAAGTTTTTTTCTCTTTGTGTTATAGTGACAGAGGGAGTGAAGTTTTTGATTTGAAGATTTTCTCTTTCATCATTATCAAAAGTTTTGGTTCTCATATAAGATTTTCTAAGATCAAAATTTTTGATTTTGAAGCTAGGGTTATTGATGATAATCTCAGGAAAACGAATCTGGGAATTTTTCTCAGAAGTGTTTGATTAACGGGTCAAATTAACATGTTTTGGGTTTTCATGGGTCAAATAGATTTGGTTTGCTTATGGTCTGGTTAATTTGGTTAACAAAAATCATGAGAACCAATACTACAACAAATATGGGCATTCATAGCACATGATAAACGCTATTATACGTAATATATAACATTTTTGTAAATGATATGTCATCCAGAGCTATCTTTGCTCACCTATATACTATAGCACTTTTTACGTACGCTATTATATCGCCATTTATAAGTGTAAGTTCTTTATTATTATCTATTAATTAGTAACGGATTTTCATTGCTATAAAATATTTTATAATAGCTTTGTTGTTATGTTGTAAAAATATTTTTTATAGCAATATATTATTGATGTATATTTTTAACAATGACAAAACATTTGAGTTACGAGTATATGCTATATGTTCCAGTCCAATATGCAGATATCACGATTGCCCTGAATAGTTGTTTCTTTTTTTACACAAAATAGACATAAATCCAAATCCATATATAAAATTCATTAATCCATACATTGTTCAAACATCATACAACTAAGAGTTCCATCACCACAAACTACAAGTTCCATCATACAATTAAGACTATATAAAATTCTCACAACATTCAGACTGTAGCATCATTATATCAGTTGAAATTAGTAGACAATTACTTTGTCCTCCGGCCATGCAATTGGCGTACCTAATGCATCATGCATGTACTCTATCTTAGAAGAAGGCCTCCAAACTGCAGCATCCTTAACTTTTACTACATTTACCAAACTCGGACTGCATTAGGCCCTAGAGGAACACAATGAACAACTTGGTCTGGATTGTTAGTAGACCAGCATCCTTCTGCAACCACTCTCTTTTTGCTGCCTATATCCATCAGTTTGCACTTTTTATTGTCCAACTGTGTTAGTTCTTGTTTTTGCGCTGCAAATACGTATATGTTATGTTAAAAACCATAACCAAACCAAGTACAAATTACAGTTTGTATTTGAAACTATTATAATACTGGAGATCGTCGTACATGTGACAGTGATATAGCCTTTTTCGGCTTCTTGACAGGACCTGGAGGAGCTGTTACATCTTTTTCAGGTTGAGATAATGTGGCATGCAGCTGTGGAGCTGTATGAGTTTCAGGATGAGACTGTGTTGTAGTTCCAAGGTGTGTCTAACACCACACTTGTTGCAGGCCATGCTACGAAGGACTTCAAACAGTTCTCAATTCTACTAACATCCACTGTAGATCCCACAGAAAAGTATTAGTTCCAACACTTCATCAACAAATACCTTAATGCATTTGGCCCTAGAGGAAGTCCATTAACCATTGCTTTTGGTTCTTGTGTCTGCTAACACCCTACAGTAACAACAATGCCTCTATCTCCATTCCAATCCAACAGTTTACATTTATTAGTAAAAGTGCCTGAGCCCTACTTAATACAATCATAAAATAACATCATTCAGTCTTTCTAAATCAATATTGTCATACTGAAATTAAGTATATGGACACTTACCAATGGTGTATTGTCTTCTATGTCAGTCATAAACTCTAGTAGAATATAATTTCACCAACAGCTTGTTCAATATTGAGCATGTTTGCTGCAAGCCTCCAAAGGAATGCATCCAACATTGTTGCATTCTCCACCAATATCCTAACTGAGTTAGGCCCTAATGGGATATCATTACAAAGTCTTGAGGATCAGACGATAAAAGACGTCCTTTGGCCACTCTTTCATCGGAACCACACCAGTTAAGAAGCACACACTTAGGATGTGCTTGACTGTTTACACTCTAGCAATATTTATAGTAAAATAGTAAGCCAATATATAGTAAGACATATTGTACATAGTTGGATTTGAGTACTTAGTCTTGGAGCTGAGTTTTCACTTACTTCTGCTTCTTGTTTCTGCGACATTAAAAAGATGTATGAGTGTCTAATTCATAAAATCAAATCGTATAAAACATATACAGAGCTTACTAACCTTCATACTAGCAATTACAGCTTCTAAGGAATCAACTTTCCACTGTAAATGTATTTGGTTTTCTTGCAGCTGAGTCATACGATTGTTCTTCACCTGAAAAAAGGCTAGTTTGGTCATGCTCATTCCTCTGCCCATTGCCCTTAACCTACCAAACTTATCAGGTCCTTAAATTTGAGAAAGACCATCTTCTTTTGGGTTTGATGATGAAGGAACATCAATCTCTATTTCAGCTGCTTTCATCTGTCAAAAAACATATTAATCAGAACCAGTTCAGAATATGAAATTATACAACGAAAACAAATCAGCAACAACTTACAATCTTCTCAGCTGTGTTAGTATTTACTAGAATGCCATCTTTTTTAGTACGAGGCTTTACCCAAACTTTGAGCCTTGTTACACTAGAAGGGTCTTGGCTTTCCCTTTTGTATACAAAACATATAGTGTTAACAGTGATGTATATATTTGTTAAAGTTAGATTAATTTACTAACCATATCCTCTGTTAATCTGACCATGCCTCCACGACTACATGTGTGAGAAATTTGGCTATGCATACGTGCTCTATATTTCTCACTGATTTTCTACAAACATAATGCAAATATTAAAGGATATAATCTCAGTTTCAACATTTTAATATATAACAAACTGAACAAGCAAATGAGTACCTAAAAAGCATTGCTTGTTTTCAATCTGAGAAAATTCTTCCATTCATTAATTGATACATTCTTTGGTCTGAGCCTCATTCTGGCTTGGTTATTAGGTTCATTCCTAATCAAAGTTACAAGCCGTGATTTAGAAGCTCTCCATAGACATTCCATCTTTTTAATCACAATAGTTTTCTGATACTCATCATTTAGTTCAAATCTTGCCTACATTCAAAATACACGCTTGTTATTTATGAGTATGATACAGCTTACAAGTTGAAAAATACTTACTTAACTGAACAGATTTCCAAGACCACACGGTTCTCCCATGTCAGTGAATTCAACTCTCTGTCGTGTGTTAGAATCCAGGACCACACAGTTCTCCCATATTTCTACAGTCGCTACATGGACACACTATCATATCACCGACACCCAAACCAATTAAAACAGCCCGGACAAAGTTCCAAGCACCATGTTCGTAAGCATGATCAAATCTACAAAGTTGAGCCCAATCCTTTTCCAACATTATGTTAACTTATCTTTTACTGGAACAACAATTATCAATTATGTCAATTTACAAGTCAAGCAGAAAGCAAACTGAATAAGCATTACCAAACAATTAACACAAATGATGAGAAAACATTTTTTACAATCTAATCTATGTCAAATCTGTATTAAACTCAAACTATATCAACATATTCATCATAATCCAACAGTACTCAAAGAAAATATGATAACTTTTAGTCGAGTACATCAAACACAACTAGTCAAGCTAATCAAGCTAACAAATATTCAGGGATGAAGAAATCTACTCAAGAACTGAAAATGTTTCATAGATTACAGCAAACACATCTAGTCAAGCTAACAAATATTCAAGGATGAAGAAATCTACTCAAGAACTGATAAACAAATCTACTCAATATTACTAACAAATATTCAGAGATGAAGAAATCTACTCAACCTAATTTATCAACTAATCAAACGATATCAGAAACAAGGAAATGAATATGAAAACGTTTTAGAGAGTACAGAAAACAAACCTTAGCCAATATCTTCTATAAACATTATGAGATTACAACAAACAAACCTTAGCCAACGTCTAATATTTTCTTTCCAATATGAAGAAATATAGTCAAGCTACTCATTGTATACCTAAATCTAATCAAGTTTTACGTAGTCAAAAAGAAATTAACATGACTTACACGAGTGCTTCCAAACCTCTTCGACTTCACAAACCCTCCTCAAATTGAAGCTTGTTAACCTCACAAAAAGTAAAGCGAAATCAATAAGTTAAATCGTAACCTATGTTAAAATTTGTTTCAAAATTGACAAAAGAAGAACTCTAAAATGATTTCATGAGAAGGACACAAACCTTGAACTTCAAATTTGAAACCTAGGGTTTAATCGAATTTATCTTCAAAGCTCTCCGATGGTGTTAAACGAGATGACGAGATCTCTGAGATTTCAAGGTTGAAATCAATTTTTTTCGAAGCTCTTGGAATTCGATTTCAAGGGTTTAATCGATTTCTTCGAAGCTTTGTTTGTTTCAAGTTTTCGATGCTTTGTTTTTTTTCGCTGAAGAGGGAAATAAAGAAAATGCAGCCAAATATTACTAAAAGTTTACTATGTATATAAAGCTCTTTCCTCCAAACTGATTTTGGCTTCCCGCTCTGCTATAAATATGGTTAGCGCTTTTTAAACGCTATTATAAAGTTAAAAAAATCCAGAAACAAGCTACTATTGCATTTGTTAAAAAAACACTATTGTACTATGCTATCAATGCCCATATTTGTTGTAGTGCAATGATTAGGTAGAATTAGAGAGACAATTTTCAATTTGTGGAGAAATAGAAAGAGATTCAAACATTTGGTGATTTTAGTGTTATATGGAATATTTTGGGGGAAAATAGTTTGTCAGCTTTTAAATAAACAATTGTCTTCCTCATCAGAATCAATTTTAGGAAATTGTGTTTCTTTCCACGATATATAGTGAAGGGTTTAGGGGTTTTGGATTGGCTTTGTTAATCCAGTTAAAAAGTACAAGATCATAACCTAATGTTGTTTTATCAATCACAAAGTAATAAATATAATACAAATGATAGGATCTATTTATATTTAAAATTATGTACGAACCAAAAAAGTATTTATATTACCCTTAATTAAATCAATCCCGTCACAAAAGGTAAGGCAAGTTTGAACAATAACTTTGGTTTAAAAGTATAAAACGAAATGTCCATTGTGTAATTAACGACCGACTTGTGTGAGACAACTTTAAGTCAGACTAGAAAAGAAATTGGGGAAAGCGAGATGTCCGTTTACTGTTACTACAGTTATTAGCACTAGGTGTACGATAATTGAGTAGGAAGCACATAAATGGGACTTATCTGTAGGGCATATGTTTTTAATTGGGCATGCAACAAACGAATTAAAGACAAAAGGTACAACAAACAAAAGGTACAAAAACATGATCACAAGTGTCGTTAAACTTTATAGTAAGGTTACGGAAACAAAAAATCGTTAAACTTTAGGGATTAGTACGATTACGATCCACAGATCGATATTATAACACAAAACCGGTTGTTGGACTTGTCAAGTTTTTAGAAAGTAAAAAATCTAAATCATTGTTATAAAAGACAAGGTTTTTTTAAATTGGATAGACGAGTTCATTGTTATAATCTCCTACTTAACCTGCATATGTAGTAAGATGAAATTGAACTTCAGATATCTCAAACATTAACGGGGGCATGTAACCTTCATACCGAAAATGTTCGAAAAAAAGAGTTTTAAAAGAACAAATCATTCAACTATTATTAAATCCATGGTTAAAGCTCCAATCATTTTTATAAATTTAAAATCTCTCAAGTTTATGTCCACTTTCAGGGTCGTGCCACAATGGACAAAGATTAAGCTTTTGCATAGAAAATTTAAATTTTAATTTAAATTTAGGGACATCTATTTCATCATAAATAGTATACATATACATATTAATTTTAAAAATATGAACAAATATTTTTGAAAAATTGCAATCTACAATTAATGATAATTTAATAGTTCAATGTGTCAATACTAAAGATTTTCTAACTTGTTCAATTTTTGAAACAGCATAGACTTAACAATTGTTTAAAAAGATTTTGTTAACTATTTTGGGGAAAAATACAAATTTTATAACTGCTATTTTGTTTATTATTTATTTGTGATTTGTTATATGAAGATATTGATTGTTTTTGTAGTTTTTATTTTTGTTAAATTAGAGTATTTTTTTAACTCGGCTTATGATATCCGTTAATGTTAGCACGACTCTGTTCACTTTTAGTGAAAAATTTATCCACTAACTGTTCTGTATATTTTTCAAACTGCTATATTTTTTTTTTGTCAACTTTACTCTTATAATTGGATCGACAAGGTCTGATCTATAACCAAAGCCCATATTCTAAAATCTTTTTTTTTTCTTTCCCTTTGCATCAGGGACGAATTGAACTCTGGTGCCTGAGCAAATCTAAAGTGGTCATTACCAATAAGCCACACGTCCTCGACAAACCGCTCTATTCTTTAATGGTAAAAAAAACGGCACAAATTATTTTCTCTAAATAAATTTGAATATATGAAAGTTAGGTTTCATCAAGGGTTGGAATTTAGTTTCCAATTTTGAAGTTACTAGAGTAAAAAAGTCAATAAAACAGTAAAAATTTTGGATTTGAAATATTATGTTTTGAAATTTGTAAATTCCTTTACGGGTTGACTTCGAAATTAGGAAAAATAAATAGTATTCAGTAAGAAAAAAAAAATCTAATCATCTTCTCAAGTCTCAACTAACACCCAATCCAAGCGTCTAAAGCTAGGATTCATCAGTTTCTGGGTTCTTTAATGTAAGAAGTTTTGGAGATTTAAGAATTCGGTTTGAAAGAATCAAAAGTTTGTTTTGTTTTGTAACAAAATTGTAATATTTACAAGCAGCGTCCAAATAATAACAGAGGGGTTATTTCAGTAACGAACATAAATTTGAAAGATTATAAATCTATAAATATTGAAGGTTTAATATGGATGTGGTAATAGTTGAGATTTTTTTAACTAAAATTTTCAAAAAAAATAATATAAGTTAGTTATACTCATCCACAGCCATTTCTGTCCATAAAAATCCAAAATATAGAAAGAAAACTCTGTTATATATTTGTCAAACTATTTTTAAAAAGTGATATATATTAATAAGAACATGCACGATGCCATTTGAGACAACACAATCAGTCTCAAATCAGTCATAAATTCGCTAAGCGAGACTGATTTGAGACTAATTCAATCTGTCGCAAACCTTTAGAAGCTATTTTCGTCAGTCGCAAATTAGTCTCAAATATGCGACTGAAGTAAAACTAAATGAATCAGTATCAAATTGCGACTGATTTTGCAACCACAATCTGAGTCTCTATTTGTGACTAATTTGAGACTCAACCAGCAGTGCCAAATATCAATCACAGAGTAGCCTCACTTTTCAGTTGCAACTGAGTCTCAGTTTGCAGTCGCAGATGAGTCTCAAACATCAGTCGCAGATTAGTCTCAAGTATCAGTCGCAGATTAGTCTCAAATATCAGTCGCAGATTAGTCTCAAATACTAGTCGAAGATTAGTCTCAAAAATCAGTCACGGATTAGTCTCAAATATCAGTCACAGATTAGTCTCAAACAACAGTCGCAGATTAGTCTCAAATATTAGTCACAGATTAGTCTCAAATATCAGCCCCAAATTAGTGGCTCATAATTATTTTCCAAAATTATTTATTTAATAAATGATTTAGTTTTAAATTTTAAATAAATAATAGCATTTAAATAAAATTTATATATATTACCGAAACCGATCGATACATTTAATCAAAACTTATTGTAATATCCCTTAAGGACTTCAATTACATATACTTCAAAGTGTTGTAATACAAACCATCAAACATCATTTATAATCCCGCCTAATTGGATAATATGATGTGTAAACATGATGTAAGAATGTAAATCGAAGTTCTCTGAATTATCTTATTCGGTTTCACCGTAAAAACCGATATATACAATAATCACTCTCAGATCAATCGCTATATTAAAAAAAAAAAAGGGCAAGGCGGGACTCGAACCTCTAACTTTGAGACACTGAGCTTTTGTGGTAGTCCAATAACCATCGGGCTACTAGACTCTTTTGAACGTTTTATACAGGGATTAATATATAACATATTTAGTTTTTGTTCGGTTTTATAAAAAATCCCAAAATTTAACGGGTGAGCAAAATTGACGAAATTAATATCATTTCAAAGAGTTATTGTTAATGAATACAATTGAATATGTACACTTAGCTATAGTTGGATTTAAATATTAAATTTAAAATATTTAAATATTATTCTTCGTCTATCATAACTTGCACTACAACTACCTAAATCCACATTTAAATTTCCCCCATGCATGTACCATACATAATACTAAGGCATGAATCCTCGACTAAATAGATGATTTGCAATTTTATTTCCCGACAGAGTTTTATTATTTTTGCAGGAATTACAGGGACAACAAAACTTACCCCTATTACTAAGTGCAAGCGGCTGATTACCCGCAAAATTCATAAATTCATCCACTCCAGCAGCAAATTCCGCTGAGATGTTACTTGTTTCTTCATTGATTCTTCTATACATATACTCCCGAAAATTTGTATAATTATAATTTCTTCCCATTAGTTTTTCTCAAAAAAAACTTTTTCCCTCTCTCTCAAAGTTTTTTCTCTCTGTAAAAACATTTTTTCTCTCTCTAAAAACGTTTTTTGTTTCCCAAAAACATTTTTTTTACTACCCAAAAACCTTTTCTTTGTTGATGTTTTGTTAGTGTGTGTTTGAGAAGTGAAGTTGGAGGGGTATATATAGGAAATATTTGCTACTGAACTGAGACTGATTAATCAATCTCACATTTTTTTAGTTACAGAAGTGGGTACAAAACACCAAAAACGAGTGTAACTAACACATTGGGACTGAACTGATATTTGAGACTAAAACTTCAGTCCCACATTAGTCGCAAGTGTACGACTGAGTTACGACTAATTCAGTACAGTTGCAAATCAGTCTCAACAAAGTCGCACATTTACGACTAATGTGGGACTAATAATTACAGTATCAAATTTGCGACTATTGTAAAACTGAATTTGTACAATCACACTTCAGTTGCACATCAATAGCAAATCAGTCTCATATTTTGTGACTGAAATATCAGTCACAATTTTCTGTCGTTGTATGCGAGTTTTCTTGTAGTGACATGTTCATAATATTTATTCAGAAGTTGTACGTATAACTACATGTGAATTTGCCCTCGATTTTAACTTGTTACAACTTACAAGCCAAATTACAATAAAGTAACACGTCGTTGTAGTAACTTTATTAAAAATTATGTTAAATTTTGGATGTTTCCAACAAAAACAAACAAAGGATTCGAATTTAATTCAGAAACAGGAACAAAACTTATTTGTGAGCATGCAGTATATATAAACATTTTGAATGGTACAACTCTCAAAAATTTTTTTACTGCTATTAGAATATAAAGAAAAGCACTGAAGTGAGTAATTGAATTTAAAAATACGTAAAATAAAAATAAAAATAAAAATTGAAAGCTCTCTCCCTATAAAAATCACTTTAGTTTCCTCTCACATCTATCTTATCCTGCAATCTCCAAACTTCAACATATGTTATTGCTTGGTTCTCTCTAGCTTCTTCTATTTTTTCCAATATTAATGGATACTACCAACCCTCACCGCTTTGTTAGACAGACCAGGTTCACTCGACATGACTCCGAAGGTATTTCTTTACTGTTAATTACTCTCACATCGTTATTTTTTAGGTTTTACAATCATCCTTACAACTTGTTTACATGTAATCATCTCCTCACGTAAT
Source organism: Lepidium africanum (assembly GCA_900406405.1). NCBI lineage: Eukaryota > Viridiplantae > Streptophyta > Magnoliopsida > Brassicales > Brassicaceae > Lepidium > Lepidium africanum. The sequence continues at coordinate 23,564 of OVAX01001868.1, read as the reverse complement.
TTTTGGTTGAATAAAATATACTAAAAATGCAGAAGTAACTAGTAAGGAATGGGAGTTTATCAATATGACCGAACAAGAAGAAGATCTCATCTCTCGAATGTACAGACTTGTCGGCGATAGGTAACACTTTCGTCTTCTGTATATATAACGGCTAGAGAAAATTTTCACCGCAGACAAACATAAAACACACATATATATAAGGTATCATCATAAAATAATAGTAGCATTTGTTTTTACCGACATCACAGCATTCTTGAAAATGCATAATACTCCTTATGCAATAAATCTTAAGAAAATTCAAATTTAAAAAGAAGAGAGATGCCAAGTTCTTCTCAGTCTGGTGGTTAGAATGATCTAGCTAATAACTATAGCATCTAGGATTCGATTCCTCTCCTCTACGCAGTTGTTAGATTAAATATGAATTTTAAAGGTTAGGCTAGGCTATGGATCGGGTCTTGTCGATCTAATTGTTGACAAAAATAAAATAAAAAAGACATTATAAGGAAAGTATAAATGCAAAACCATTTCCCTCCATTAATAAATAATCAAATAAAAAGTTCAAAATTTTGAGTTATAAATTAAGCTTTACTGAATTACAAAATATATGCCGAATTGCTCTCGGTCTGGTGGTTAGGATGATCATGTTAATGACTTGGTTCGATTCCTACCCGCTGCATTATGGTAGCTTAAAAAAGGAATTTTAGATTAGACTATGGATCGGGCCTTGTCGATCCAATGTTGACCCAAAAAAATTACAAAATATATTGAAATTTAATTAAAGGCAACTGGCCCATCCTTCATACGTACGTACAGATTCTGCTTCCGTATATATATCTATTTCATTCCAAATAGAATTTTAATTTCGTAGCCAAAGGTATATATAAGTATATAATACGTGTTAAATGCATCCCCAATATATTAAAAAGAGAATATATGTGGAAAATTAAGATTTTGAAAAGAAACAAATAAAATAGTATGTAACAAATAAAAGATATAAATATACAGAAATTTTATTTAAATATACAAAATTCTGAGAGAAATTTTTTTGATGAAATGGTTAAATGTTTTTTTACGGATTTTTTTTTTTGAAATTTGACTCCACTAATTGCATAACTACAATAGGATTTGAGGTATAGATAGGATCTGGTGTGGATGGAAAAAAGGTTACCAAAATTACATATATCCATAATAGCACCTTATCTTTCTTTCTTTCGGTTGGTATGGATTGGTGGTAAAGTTGGTTAGATTTCAATGTATATTATACTATACGAAAAAAAAGAAAAAGACAAAAAAACATTAAACCCTGTTTGTTTAGTGGTTGTTGGTGATCGTGAGCAGCGACCGCAACCAAAAATTATTTGTTTGATAGTTATTGGTTCAGCGATCAGTCGCCAGTAACCAGCGACTGGAATTTTAAGTCGCTGAAAAATTTAACGATTGGTCGCTGGAATTAGTCGCTAGTGATCAGCGACTCCCAAACGAACAAGGCCAGCGACCAAAATATTAATTAATTATAAATAATTTAAATAAATAATTAAAAATTTTAAAATAATAACAATAGAATTGTATAAAATATAATTACTAAAATAAATATAGTAATTTCATAAATAAAATTTTAATAAAAAAAAATTTACAAATATTAAAAATAAAATTTATATTTTTAATTTTTAATTTAGTTGTGTATAAATATATTTTAAATAAATAATAATTAAATATAGATATAGTATTATTTGTTTTGATTTTTATAATTTTTTTTTTATCGTGGTTGCTGGTCACGGTTGCCAGCGACCAGCAAACGAACAGGACCTACGTATCTTTAGCAGATGTCACGACTGAATTTCTAAAAGTGAATAAAAAACCATAAAAATGAAACCTTCTGACCAAAAAAAACCAAACCAAATTATTGGAACCCTAATAAAAATTCATGAATAACCTAAATTAAGTTCGAACCCTAAAACTAAACCCTAGATCTAAATAGTATTTACATAAATTTTGTATATAAAGATCAGCACATTATCACTCAATATATATGGCATTATTTGTTTGTTCGTTTATCAAAAATCCAAACCAAATTAAGACATATATGAAACAAATTTGTTTTTTTCTTTAATTCGGATTATGCGACTGAATCTATTTATTATTTACAATGAATACAAAAGCATAAATAAGTGAAAAATGGTACAACTTGTTTGGAAAAAAATAGAGAAATGAGAAATGAAACAAAAGAAATAAAGAGTATCACGTGTGTGCTAAAGAACAATAATATTCTCAAGTATATAAAATATATGGCTATTAATTTTAGAGAAATTACACTATCTAACCACATAAAAAATTTTGAAATTTCCAAAGTAATAAAAAAAAAAAACAAAGTTACTGTTTATTGACAATTGTCATTTTACCCTTATACCACATTGTTAGTAATATTATTATCACGTTACTATTTTTGTTATACGTTTTTTGAAAATAATGAGAAATCTTATTCATTCTCATTCTCCCCGTTATTTATATATATCGAACTTGTTATACGTATAAGCAAAATATTATATTGTTAATTTAAAAGGGTAAAATGAGAAATGAAAGTGATATTGCAAATTATTTATGGTTATTTCACAAATTCACATTTAATTTTATTTGTGGTTGTAATTAATATGGTTGTTTCGTTATACTTTCCTAAATAATTAAGGTAAACAAAAAAAATTCTGATATTTGTGACTGTAAGAAACTATTTTCAAGGAAATATATTAGATACGAACAAAATGTTAATTGCAAAGTTAGAAACAAATCACTTTCCAATAATTAAATTATTCATTTTTTGTCAATACTAGATCACAACTAGCCGGTCCATTAGTCAAGTCCTTACATAGTATATGCAGTGAAACTGATCCATGTGTATGAGATAGTAATTGTCATGAGTGAACTTACCACATGTCACTAGATCAAAATCACTTCACAAATGATTCATTCTAGTATATTAAAATAAAAATTATTCAGTAAATGACATCAATCATAATTCGACTAATAAATTGACTACACAGTTGTGTCAATAGATCTCTAATAAAAAGCAATAACTAAAATTTATTTGAATATGACTGACTTTGCTAAATTGATTTTATCAAAATTTCTCTAACAAATTTTGTTTTTTTAATTGTTTGGTGTTGTTCCTATTAATTTTATTTGTGGTTGTAATTAAAATGGTTATTTGGTATATTTTCCTAAAAAATTAAGGAACATTTTTCAGAAATATATTAGATACAAACATAATGCTAATTGCTAAGTTAGAAACAATTTACATGTATGCCTATTTCACTCTTCCAAAAAATAGATTATTCATTCTAGTATATTAAAATTAAAATTATTCAGTAAATGACATCAATCATAATTTGACTAATAAATTTACTACTAATTAAGTACTATAAAAAATACTAAACTCTAATGCGCAACATGATCATGTGCACAAAGTTTTTTTATTCTAGCTTTTTCTTTTGTCAAAATATCTCTAACAACAATCAATAACTAAAATTAATTTGAATAATATGACTGACTTTGCTAAATTGATTTTACTATTATTTCTCTAACAAAATTTTTTAATAAAATTGTTTGGTGTTGTTCCTATTAAGTCTTCAGGTGCATAATTAATATATACAACAGAGAACCAAACTATCTGTTTTTCTTATAGTGAAATTAAAAGGAACGAATTAAACTGGCTTGAATATTGTCAGCTTTAACAAAAAAAATATATAAATATTGTCAGTTTTTCAACTTTTAACAAGAATATACACGGCTGAGTTGCTCTTAATCTGGTGGTTAGGATGATCCAGTTAATGACTTGACACCATGGTTCAATTTCTATATGCTGCATTATGGTAGCTTAGAAAAAATATTTTAGGGGTGGACTTGTCGATCAAATGTTTTGACAAAAAAAAAAAAAAACAAAACAAAAATATACACGAGTATTGTCAGCTTTGAACGTTTTACAAAACAAAAATAAAAATATTGTCTGGTGGGATTTAGTAGCAGGAAGAGTGGTGGGACGGGATGCAAAATATATTGAGAGATTTTGGATTATGAGAAATTCTGACTATTTCTCCAACAAACGACTCCTTAACCAATTCCGACTAAGTTTTGGAAGAATTTTTTTTTTTTTTTTTT
>OVAX01001868.1:0-19395 GCA_900406405.1 Lepidium africanum | reverse complement strand
AAAATTTTTTTTTTTTTTTTTTGTCAACTTTACTCTTATAATTGGATCGACAAGACTCAATCCATAAACTAAATTTTGAAACAAAATTTAAATTTGGATAAATCTACAATGCTTTCTTTTTTCTTTGATTTACTTGAACGCATGTATTAATCAAATAAACCTTCAATGATTTTATTATTCTCATCATATAACTCAGAAATCGTAGAATCTCTTGCCAAACAGATTAAGAGAAGACCAGCTTTGTCTTTAAACTCTACTCTTAATTCTTTGTTTAGTTTATGGTAATGAATTCTTCACCGAAAACCATAACCAAAATGTTGTTTGATGAAAAAGAACGATCACCAAAATGTATTAAGAGTAATGGAAAACGATTTTAGTGTATTAAGAGTCAACAACAATGCCAGAGACCGAAACTTCTTACAATGGAATACAGACCAAGAACTCACCAATGGCTGCTAAATCAGGCATCTTCTGCGTGAAACTGCTTCTCCACATCCGCGACTGTCTTCTTAGCATCTTCAATCTCTGGACCCTCCTTCTCATCAGTCTCTTCCAATTCCGTCTGCAAATTCAGTTTTTTTATTAGAGTCAAAACACAAAGTAGGAATTCCAAAGTTACGCTATGTGGTATGTACTTATTCATAGTGAATGTCATCAAGGATAACATAAAGTAATAATTTTGGGGAGTTAAAGTGATCCTAAACTTCAGTTCAATTAAGGTTTGTTCAAGACCAAGGTTGCTTTGATAATTGTCGGATAAAAAGCTACACCGACGATTAGCAAAGCAACAATGATGGAGAAAAACGTATTTACCAAAGTAGACTTCAGGTCAGCTAATGCAGCCTCAAGACGTTTGTGACAATCCGGAATCATCATCCTTGACTCACCCAAAACATTTTCCTGCATCACCACATAGACAATCAGAAAAAACCGAGTCTAAAAATCGAAATCTGAACACTGCAAACATATAGCTTTACATGATGCAAAATGGCCAATGACAAGATATCAAAACCAACCAAACGACTCACAACAGGACACAAACACATCTTCGTCATCTCTGAATATAAGGAATTTGTAGATACACAGAAGATATGAAAAGGAATAAGATCACCATGAAATAATAGTAAAGAGAGTTGGATGATTTGAAAATGTACCTGCTGTTTAAGGTCGTAAGGGTCAGCTCCTTTGTCCTTCATATCAGCAGTCTTAGCAGCTTCTCTCTCAACCTCTTTCTCATAAGAGTGAAGCTCTTTCACAATCCTTTTACATGTTGACGTTTTAATCTTCAAGTTCCTGATCGTTGCCATTGATTATATCACTCAAAACCCAGTTCTGAAGCAATGCAAAGACGGAGCACACGAATTTAGAATTTATACATCACCACAGAACAACTCATGACTCCACAATTCCATTACTAGGTTTTACAATTCCCTAAACTAAATTTCGATTTCTAATTTGAAATTAGATGATTAGATCAAACATTATATAGGTGAAGATAGTTTCTAATTCTACGAGCCGAGCATTACAATAAATCGGGGTCAAGTTTGTTTCTAATTCGATAATTCTGATATACTTTGTGATCAACAGACACCTTGGATTGAAATTGAGAAGAAACATATACTGTAAATAGAAGAAAATTAGGGTTTACGAACAAACCCAGATCTATTTAAAATCGAACATAGGAAAAAGAGAATTGAACCCAGATCAGTGAAATGACGACGACGGAAAAATGTATAATTATGTATGCATATAGAGACTTAGAGAGCCAGAGATATAAGTGGGAGAGGAGAAGAAGAGCTTACGCGAGTGAAGCTGAAAGGTTGAGAGCTATGGAGTTGTTCTACTTTTTGCTCCGTTGATTGCAGAGGAAAGTGTCGATTTGATTAGGCGAAAAACAAATGTTACGAGAGCTTTTTTCTTATACAGAGGGTTTGAGGATGTTATATTATCTTTTGATTTTCATATATTTTGAAAAAAAAATCACTAGCACTAACATTTGCCATTTCTATACTTGGAGACTTTATTATTTCCAAATATTTAGGAATTTTGTTTCTTATGCATTTCAAATTTCCATAATCTGAGATATATGCCGGCAAATAAATTATTAAATTTGAAATTAAGGAAAAAGAAAAACAACTCAAAATAATTACAAAATCAAAACTAAAAAAAAGTATGTATATTTTCTTTTTATTTTATTTTTGTGGTGGAATAGAAATCTAACTCCCAATTTATTCAACTAGAAAAAATCAAGAATTACAATGAATAAAGCGAAAATTAGCTTATTAGCCAAATAAGTTAAGAGTATATTTAGTCATAAATTGTAATATCTCATTCTGCTCAGATTAAGTTTTCTCTCTTGTATATATACAATGTAAATAATATATAGTAAAACCTTTTATATGGTATCAGAGCTATCGCTCCAAAAAGACTTAAAAAATTTTCTCTTTGCCCCTATGGCCAACAACACACCCAACCCGAACATCATTGCAGATCATGTTCCCCTTGTCACTGATTCAGTGTTCGATATAAACATGTCTTATGTTTCAAAAATCAATAACTATAATTATCTCGTGTGGAGCCTTCAAGTGCGTTCATTCCTTGACGGGTATGGCTTGCGTGGCCATTTCGATGGATCTCTCCCCATCCCCTATCCAGCTATTGTCAATAGTGATCAAACCGCAATCAATCCTGCCTACACCAAATGGATTCGCCAAGATAGCCTTATTTACAGTGCATTGCTAGGTGTTATCTCTGTTCCACTTCAGCCAATGGTGTCCACAGCCACCTCTGCCTCTCCGATTTGGCAAACATTAGCAACAACATATGCTACACCCAGTCGCAAACATATTAAAAAACTCAAAACACAACTACGCCACTTCACGAAAGGTGCAAAGATAATTGACAAAATATGGCCAAGGTGTGAAAAACAGATTGGATCAACTTGCTATTCTTGGAAAACCATATAATTATGAAGATGCAATTGAGATTCTTCTCGCTAGATTACCAGAGGACTACAAAAATGTCATTGATCAAATCGAAAGTTAAAGATTCACCTCCTTCTCTTTGTGAAGTTCATGAACGATTACTCAATCATGAAGCCAAACTTTTGTGTTCTTCTGATACTCTCAATGTGCCTTCACTTTTTGTTTATGCTCATCATGTTCAACAACGACAAAACACCAAACGCTTTCAAAACAATACCAACAATGGTAACAACCGTGGCTACAACAATCGGCGCTCGAAAAATAACCAGAACTCATGGCAATAACAAAAAAAACAACATCAAAACTCGTGGTAGCAAAGGCAGAACAATTGGCAACAACCACAATCTGATTCTCGCCAATCCAGACCCTAAATGGGAAAGTGCCAATATTGCAATATTCGGGGCCATACTGCACGTCCATGCCATGGCAACAGCAACCTCGAGCAAATCATGTCACCAATACATCACCACCATCTAATAAGTGGGTCGTGAACTCTGGCGCCACCCATTATATGACCTCCGACCTCAACAACTTGTCACTTCACAAACTTTACAATGGTGGTAAAGATGTCATCTTGGCTGATGGTTCTAATATTGTTATTTCTCATATGGGTTCCATCTCTCTACCCTCTCATACTCGTTCACTTCAATTCGATAATATTCTATATGTTCCGAATATGAAGAAGAATTTGATATAAGTTTATCGATTGTGCAATAACAACAACGTTTCTGTAGAACTTTTCCCCACTACCTTTCAGGTGAAGGATCTTAGTATAGGGGTCCGGTTGTTCCAAGGCAGAGCTAGACATCAACTTTACGTATGGCCAAATTTGGGTTCTCAAGCGATGGCACTTCTCTCTGCATCTGGTCCAAAGACTATGTTTCATTTTTGGCATCAACATTTGGGTCATTCCTTTCTATCGATTTTGAATCATGTTCTTACTACTTTCTCAGTTCCTTTATTGACTCCCAAAATGGATAATTTCTCATGCTCAGACTATTTGATTAATAAGAGTCACAAGTTACCATTTACTCAATCATCTATGACTTCACATCAACCTCTTGAGTTGCTTTATAGTGATGTTTGGACATCTCTGATATTGTCTAACGAGAACTACAAATATTATATCATTTTCTTTGTTCACTTCACACGCTATATATGGGTGTATCCGTTGAAAAAGAAGTCAGATGTCAAGCCAACATTTCAAAGTTTCAAATCGCTTGTGGAAAATCAATTCAATCAAAGGATATGCACATTATTTTCTGACAATGGTGGAGAGTTTGTCTCGTTACGAGAATTCTTGGCTTTCAATAGTATCTCGCATCTGACATCTCTTCCACATACTCCACAGCACAATGGAATTGCAGAAAGAAAGCACATACATCTCATTGAAACCACTCTTACACTTCTCACGCATTCATTGATGCCAAAGAGTTACTGGTCGTACGCGTTAACTACATTAGTGTACCTGATCAATCAACTTCCAACTCATGTTATTAATATGATGTCGTCATATCTAAAGTTCTTCAGTCAGCAACCAAACTATGATAAATTCAAGATTTTTAGTTGCCATTGTTATTCGTGGTTGCGACCATACACCACTCATAAGCTTCAAGAACATTCACTACCGTGCATCTTATTTGGGTACTCAACGTCACAAAGTTCCTATCACTGTCTTCACTACCCTACTGGCCAAATTTCCTTTTCGACATCATAGTTTCACATCTTCATCATCTCAGATGCACGCAGATTGTTCACTTCCAACAATCACACCACCAATTCAGATTCCTCTGCCATCATGCTCTGCCATAACACGACCCCCGGACATGGACCTTCACACCACAAATACAATGCTGCTCATTATCCCTTAGGTATTACCTCCTAACTCTATCACCACCACTTCTTCTTCTCCCTCTCATTCTGAACCCACTACCCCACAAGAAAAATAAATTACAACCCACACTTCAGTTAAGCCCAACTACAAATGAGCCCATGGCTCTACTCCAAAATGAGTTGAAACCCACAACTCAGCTACATTCACTTATACAACAGCTTGGTCCAAACAAAGCTAGCCCAAATCTGACACATGAAAGCCTCATATCCGCGACAAATAATTCCCCATCCATACCTAATGAACCACTAAACCAAAATCTTCATAAAATGCAAACACACTCCAAAAACAATATTTGTAAACCAAACAAGAAATTTCCTCTCTGTTTCAGGTCAACACCCACAAGAACCAACCACGATAAATTATACATGGGATTTGGTGCCTGTTGAAGCTCATCAAAACTTAGTTGGATGTCGCTGGGTTTTCACAATCAAGTACCACTCCGATGGTACAATTGAGAGGTTCAAAGCACGTCTCGTCGCCAAAGGCTACACTCAGCAGTACGTTCTCGATTATTATGAAACTTTTATTCCTGTTATCAAAACAACAACGATATGTCTTGTGCTTAGCATTGCCACTGCTAAATCATGGACCATGAAACAACTCAACATCAATAATGATTTTCTTCAGGGGGAACTCACTGAGGAAATTTACATGTCTTAACCCGTTGTTTTTGTTGATCAAAATCATCCAGACTTTGTGTGGCGTAAACCAATTTATGGGTTAAAACAAGCACCTCATGCTTAGTATCTATCACTCAAGCGTCATCTTCTTGACACTGGGTTCACCAATTCTCTTGTCGATACTTCCCTGTTTATCCTCAACACTGGTACATCACTCACATGTGTACTTGTTTATGTTGACGATATCATTGTCACATGTAGTGATACAGCTCGTGTTTCTCAAGTACTTGCTGAGTTTACAAGTCGATTCTCAATTAAAGACCCAGTTGATCTTCACTACTTCTTAGGTGTGGAAGCAACACACACACCTGCAGGTTTACATCTTTATGTTATTGATCTCCTCACCAAGCACAACATGTTAAATGCTAAACCTGTAACCACACCGCTTTAAGCTTCACCAAAACTTAGTCTCAATGACGGCACACCACTTATGGATCCTCAACAATATCGATCTCTCGTTGGAAGTCTACAATACCTTGCATTCACACTGCCGAACCTCTCATATGTAGTTAATTGCATGTCTCAATATATGCATAAACCAAGCGAACTTCATTGGGCTGCAGCAAAATGAGTGCTTCGGTATTTAGCAGGAACTCCTACACACGGTATTCAGCTTCATCATAATTCTCCTCTCAATATTCATACATTTTTGGATGCTGACTGGGCTGGGGATCTTGATAATTTTATCTCAACGAATGGGTATCTTGTTTATCTCGGCAAGAATCTCATATCTTGGTCATCTAAAAAGTAACAAGATGTTGCTCATTCTTCGACAAAAGCCGAATACATAGCCATATCCAATGCAGCCTCCGAGGTACGGTGGCTTTGTTCATTACTCACAGAACTTCACATTCGATTACCTATTGTTCCGGTCATATATTGCGATAATATTGGTGCTACATACTTATGTGCGAATCCACTCTTTCACTCCAGAATGAAGCATATCGATTATCATTTTGTGAGAAATCGAATTTAAGTAGGCATTTTACGAGTCTCACATGTATCAACACATGACCAGCTGGCTGACACATTGACAAAGCTGTTGCCACGTTCACAGTTTCAACTAGCATGTTCCAAGATTGGAGTCTTCGGGAATACTCTATCTTGAGGGAGCGTATTAGTCAAATAAGTTATGAGTATATTTAGTTATAAATTGTAATTTCTCATAGTCCTTAGATTAAGCCTTCTCTCTTGTATATATACAATGTAAATCATTCAAAATTCATTAGTATATAATAAAACCTTATATAGAGGTATCCGTTAGCATCTTCCTCCAATAACAAACGGACATACCCTGGTGCTACATCAAATCAATGATAACCTAATGATAATGAAAATGCATAGTTAGCTAGACCGTTTGCAACATGATTAGGTTCCCTATACCTGTGAGATATTCAGATTGTCCAATCTTTTCTAAAAAAGTCATAGCACATATGTACTAGAAAAGTTATGGGGTGCAAGTCACCAATCCCTTTTTGTGAGAAAGCCAACCACTACCTCCAACTCCAAATATATAACCTTGTTCTCCCATGCTAAAAACAAGTCGTAGTAGACTCCCCAAAAGCTCTACTAGTGGCGGAGAGCATATGCCAACATTCAGAGCAAAACCTCAAATCGAATTACCACATTCATCATGCAAGACACCACAGGATGCAGTTAAACTGGGATTTCCCCTATTCATATCTTATATTCTGATGTTGGTATTTTGTTAACATTTTAGTTTTTTTCTGAATTGGTGAATTGAATTATACAATTTTTATTTTCAACATTTTTTCAAGAATAATGTGAAAATATTAGACTCCATTCTTCTTTTGAATAAAGTTTTACCTCGAATCTAAATTAATGATAGAAAAGGATACCAAATTAAGTTAAGGGAACTTAAATTTTAGAGACATATTGTTTTTTTTAATATGTTTTCTTAATATCTATGAAACAATTATACAGTTTAATCAACAGAGAAATGAGCCAACAAGAGATGAGAATTTTGCAACAATGGTCCTCTTCCTCTTCTTCACAAAAAAAAAAAAGAAAAAAAAAATTTGAGGTTTAAATCTCGTCTCTGTTTGGTTCTTCTTTTTTCACATCTCAGTTTATGTGTCAGTGGTCCTCCCTAGACTATCTCCAGCCATTACGCAATGCTCTTCATCTCTGTGTGTATCTATCTGTTCCGTACATCTTGCACTTTAAATAGTTGGTGTCTCTTCTTAGTTGGCTTTTTCTGGTTTTGTTATCTTTGTCTTTTACCGCCATTTTCAACTTTGTAGTTTCAAATTATTCAAAGGCTAATGGCGCAAATCTATCCTCAAGTTCTAAGAAATCATCTCATGAATTGTTACATAAAATCATGAAGCATCTTTCATTATTAGCTTTTACTCTACAAGACAAGAATATGTTTAGTAATTTATTCTTTTTTAATCAAACAGTGATTTCACGCCCTTAGTGATCATGTTTGAACTAAAACGACAATATTATCACAACTTTTATTGCATGCTTTATAATACAGAAAGTAAAAAACAAGTAAAAACATTAAACGAGCTTCGTAGAGAATCTCCATCTAGCTTCCTATGAACATCAACAACAAGTCAAACGCTACAATTTAACACAAAGACAGAATGATACTAACTTGACCATTAGGTTAAACTGAAATTACATTAAGAGGATTTTGTTTTTGTAAGTTGAAGCCAGAGTTGTTCAAAAACTTGGATGATAAGATCATGATACTCGTTTGGATTTAAGGAAAGGTAACAAGCAAGAAGATCCTCCAAGTCTTTTGAAGCTCTGATATTGTTTTCCTCTATCATCTCCACCATTGAATCTCTAAAATCTTTCCTTGGATCAATGGACCGTTTCATCACTGCAAAACTCTCTAGAACATCTTGTCTGCTCTCTGATCTTGTCGTGCTTCTACGCGTAGCTGAGAGTTGAATTCTAGGTGAATTGACTCTTTTCAGGTTTATCCCTGCAGAGGATTTTCTTCCACTAGAAAATTTCTTTTGGTATCTCTTCTCGTCATCTTCTTCTTTGTTAATCTTTATGAAAAGATGGCTTTTCCGTGGCTTATTCGTGAGGTAACTTGCAGGAAAAGCTTTCTCTATTGAACCAGAATCTTTGACTTTGTGCTTTGTGTTGATCTTGAAATTGGAAAAGTCAACGAACTTATCATCCTCTTCTTCGTAGAAACTGTAGACAAAAGAATCAGGAGAGGTTTCAAGAGCTGGTATTGAGCAGTGAGATGAATCTAGACCGTTGATCTTCCTCTTGTTGAAACTTGCAGCTACAAGAGGAGGATTCAAAGGTTTAAGGGATGGCTTGTAAAGTGTTTTTCGTTTACTCATCCTTTTTGTGTGAAGAGAGTTTCTTGGTGAATTATGGTGAGGATTGTGAGCTATTAAGCTGTTTAAGAAGTAAGAAGTTGAAGAGAGATGAGGAAGAGAAGAAGAATCTGAGGAAGGTTTCTTTTCATTACAAATGTTTAACGAAGAAGAAGAAGGTTTGTGTTTGGGTTTAGACTGTTTAGTCATATCTTTGAGCTTTTGAAACCATGAATTCGGAATCATATCTGAAAGTCTGAACTTGTGATTCCCCATCTCATCTCTCACTCTCTTCACGGAAAGATGATGAAGATGATGAAGAAGCAGAGGCTTTATGTGACAGATAAAGAAACTGAAGATTGGGATTGTAGTGAGAGAAAACTAGTGGAGTCCACACAAAGTAGAGAAAGCTTAAAGAATGTCTTTTGTTTTGTATTATCATCATTCTTCACCAACATCAGCATGAACTCTTTGATACATCATCACTTTTACACGCTTGAATTCACTTTATTATAATTTAAATAGTAACGGTGGAAATAAATTTAATAATTTATTCATGGTGGATATTGAAATAACGAATATATGAAACTATTATTTAGTGGTTAAGCATTGTGAATTCGAGTTGTAAAACGAGTTGCAAATGTAAACACTTTTAGGGAATCCACTAAAAAGTTCAAAAAAAAAAAAAAAAGTTTACCACATGACAACTGCAGAAGAAATATGCAGCTTTTTGTTTTTATTGTTTTTCAAAATAAACTTTTTGAATGAAAACACGAAAACGTTTCTTACCAATGTATTTGCAGCCTTAGTCCGAAATGGACAAATCAAATTCTATACTCAAAAAAAGAAAGAAATTTGAATCTATCTTGGTTTTAGTATTACATAATAATGAGATTATATATTTTCATTTCTATCTTTCTTTGAATTTGGTAAAGACTGAACCTTACCTTATGTTTAATTATTGTTTTAATTTTCTTGTACAAATTATATTAGAGTAAGGTGATACAGATAGACAAATGATGAGATTAGGACAATCAATATGTTTCATTTGAAGACCTTTGAATAAAGCCAGAGCAACTTTTAAGTCATAATGATGATTTTGAGAAAATTTGGGTCTACTCTGTCCACTATCGCCGAACAAATTCAAAACACCCCTTTTTTATATTACTTTTTTCCTTTTCTACATCAATATTTTGATAAAGCAAACATAAATGCATAAGACATTATTCATAAACCCATAATGTTATGTTTGTAAACAAGCATAAGTGATTAATGAGAACTCTTGAATCTGAAACATAAAAGTGAATCAAACTACCTCGGTTAACAGACTCTGTACATGTGGAGTCAAAAGCAAAAATATGTGGAGCACAATTGTTCTAGCTAAATGTGAGATTTGATGTATCCTGATATATTCGCTCCTTTGATGCAGTCAATGTGGAAAGTGATTTGGCACGTGAAACAACTGTATCCATGCTTTGCAAGTTTTTTCTTGCACGCAAAGCACTTGGTTCCACTTGCAACTGTTACGCATAAGTGATTCAAACCAAGCGGATATATATGTTCTTATTCTCATCGTCTCTAAACTTGGAAATATTTGCAGACCAGACCACATCCTTGAGCATCTGGTCCTGGTTCACAATCCCAAGCCTTGACGATGTTCTTCTGGAACACACAACACAAATTCAGGTAGATCTCACATGTTTCACTAGCAAAAGGATCTCAAAGAAATGTTCCCACACCCACCCAGAGCAGATCATATTATTAAGGTTTGTGCTGCGGATGTAAATCTTGAGACATCTTCCGAGGAAGTTCAGAGCAAGCTTTACATTCAATGTTGCAGATACCATGGAAGATAAATGGAGATTTTAAATACCAAAGTTCTGTTCTGATTTCTGCGTTGACTTTTGTTGCTCAATTCTAAATTGTTTTCTTCTACGAATGAACATAATGGGCTTTTACTGAAACCCATATACAATGAGGCTATTAAGAATCAACCTCAATTCATAACCAAATATCACCATCTTGACTTTTGTTCCTCCGCCAAAATCCACGAAACTAGCTGGTTATTCATATTAAAAGATGAATCAATTTCACTAAACGTGGGGCCGTTTTATATTCAGCATATGCTGCTGCATTGACCCACCAATCAATGAACGACGTCTTTAATTATACAAAACAAAGCCAATTTCATCACATTGG
Organism: Lepidium africanum; assembly: GCA_900406405.1. Lineage (NCBI taxonomy): Eukaryota > Viridiplantae > Streptophyta > Magnoliopsida > Brassicales > Brassicaceae > Lepidium > Lepidium africanum. The sequence continues at coordinate 8,327 of OVAX01001868.1, read as the reverse complement.
ATTTTGTTCATAAGCAAAACTCACCAATAAAAACCATTTATTTCTCCACCGTTTTAAAGAACTTCATGGGACTCCACCATCATGACTTTCACAACCAAAGACGTGAACCCACGCAACAAAACCCAATCCTCTGACCTTATACACACCAAACCAAAACAAAACAAGAAAAGCCAAAGAGTCACCACAACATCATCAAAAAGCTTCAAGACAATGAGAGTGAAAGCAACTTTGATTAACTTCAAATCAAAGCTTTTCAAATCATGCAACAGATTTGTTTCTCTCTTCCGCTTCAGAGTTAAAAGACCTGTCTTTATTAGACCTCTTCGTGCCCGTCACAGCAATGTCAAGCCTAGACACAATCATCATCAGAAGCCAATCTCTTCTTCTTCCTTTTTCCTGTCTTGTCTCTGTTTTCTCAGCACAAACAAGGACCAGGAGATGAGCAACACCAAACCCAGAACTTCCTCATGTAAGATAAACTTATACAATAATCAGTTCAATTTAGAAACAAATACTGTTCTATTGCCAGTTTAACATTGAATTATGATCAGCTTCTTGATATCTTTATCTCGAATTGTCAAATTGCAGTTAGTGTGGACGATGATGATTCTTCAAAGTTTATGCAGTCCCCTCTTACGCCAGCAACAGTCAAGAAGCTGTTTAATACACCCATTACGACACCTGTTTATGCAGCACAGACCAAGAAGTCACTGAACTCAAGAGATGCATTCGAAGACAATGCTGTGGAAGATGCTTGCAGAGGCTTCGAAAACTATCTGCTTCAGCTGATTGTTGAAGAAGGGAAAATGGAGGACATAACAGACATAGAGGAGCTTCTTTTCTGTTGGAAGAATCTTAAGAGCCCTGTCTTCATTGAACTTGTCTCCAGATTCTATGGAGAACTCTGCAGAGACCTGTTTTCAGGTGAATGAACATATCCATAAATTATCAAAACAAAACCAAAGTGTGGAAACTAAAGTGTGTCAAGACAATAAGGATTGTGTCTTTTTGGCGTTTTAGATAATGGACAAACTTGAATATCATTAAACATAGACCAAAACTTGAATGATACTTGGAAAACTATTGTTTTACTTATCAATTAAACTTTCCAAAAAGCAGAGATCTTGTACCTGATACTTTATGAAAAGTAATCTAGATTTTTTTTTACCCTTTTGTTTTAGAAAGATAGACCTGACATTTAAAAACTGAATCTCTGATTTTAAACCCAGGCATTGTAATGAACTCAACACTTAAATCGGCTTGTTCTTCTTCTTTTTCATCACCATCTACAGATTCCATGTAGACATTTGAGAATCTAGTTCCTCTTTTGACCACAAAGATCTTTGCTTCTAGATCCAAGGAAGCTGCAAGTGATCCAAGAATCCAAACCCACTTCGCCATTTTTGCAAATATTTGATAAAACATCGTTCTTGGATGCTTACCGAGCAAAACAAGTCCCCTCATATCCAAATTCCCAAAGAACGAAGCCTCCATCGATGGATGAACAACTAAAAGATACTTCTGACCGCAGAATTTTGCAAACGCGGAATTTGGAAACGCTGTTAACATATCCAAGGGATCATCACAACTCATCAGTTCAGTCATATCACACGGATTAAGCTTTATGCCGTGAAACATTCTTCTAAAGATGTATGACTCAAACGCAAACTTCTTATCCGAGCTTTTCTCGAATTTTACATTTCCCACAATAGATTCCACAGCTTTGTCCAAATTCCAATCTGTAGCTTTCATCAGAGTAATCAATGGCTTTGCAAAGCCATGAATCGACTTAGAAGCAGCTCTAAACGCGAATTCAAACGAAGAAACATTCACAACCCTCTCTTCTAATTTCCTATTCTCTGCAACCAAGGAGTCTATTTTGGCCTTCAAATAATGAATCTCACTCTCCTTTGTTTTGACTTGAGCCTTGAGTTTCTCCAAATGCTTCTCATTCACTTCGATTTCATCTCTCAACCGATCCAAACAAGAAGATGCAGCAGCTTCAAGCGCGGCTTTCTTAGCGTGGAGCTGCTTTGCTTTAAGGTAGAGACGTTTAATGCTACGTAAAGCCTCGAGCTGAGACACCACGAGGTTATCTGCTTCAATGATCTTTTGAGGATCATAAGGCAAATGTGCTTGTTGAAACTCAACGTACGCCAGCTTAAGCGCTGACACAGTATCAAAAAGCTTCGAAATCTCTTCATCATCCCAACAAAATGTTTGAATCATCTTTCTCGAGGGTTTGTGATTGAAATCGCAAATTTTCGTTTCGTTGGCTTTGATTTCCACCATAATTTCTACTTCACAAGAGTCCCTCGAATTTGATTTTTGGTCAGGGAACACACCAATGGATCTAAATTTGCAAATTTTGGCGAATTTGGAGATCATTTCTGATAGATTCGAAGATGGTCTTGATGTTTTAACAACGGCATTCTCCATAGATTGAAGTAGAAACCCTAATCAATAACCAAAAAAGAGAACTATCTTGTTAAAGAAAACCCAAAATAGTTTTAAAATTTTCAAAGGAACCAAAACAAATCAAAACAGACAATGAAAGCCATAACATAAAGTTTTTTTACTATCAAATTGATCAAAACGTGGAAGCTAAAAAACAGAACATAAACAAACATTTAATGAATCAGATTTTGAAGAACAATAAGAAAGGAAGCATATAAGGGATAGAGAAGACAGAAGAGAAGAATGGGAAAACAAGAAAATCACCTGTTTGATGTTTTTGTACACTAGTAGCAGCCAAAGCAAGAAGCTAAGCACGAGGAAGTGCCAAAGTTCGAGTCTTTGTGCTTCTCTCTCTCACACTCTCACAGAAAATGCTTGTTGCTTAACTTTGGAATGAGGTTCATTATATTCTTCTTTTTTAGATTTTGTTTTAAACTAAAGAAGATGAAATAAACAAGAGAAAATATAGCCTCGTTAATTGTGATGATTCTAGGATTCCTAAACAATAAATCGACTATAATTGGCGTTTAGTTCTCTCTTTTTTTATTTCCGAAAATCGAAAACTTTGTGATTTTTCAAAAATTATATTTTATTGCAAGTTTGAATAAAAATGTGGGAATCCAAGAGAAAACTTCAGGAATCTCCAGAGGCACCGTCGCGGAGAAACAAAAACCTTTGTCTCCTTTTGTTTCTTTCTTCAAGTCTGTCTTAATATTATAAAATTCATTTTCTTATTTTAGTAATTATAATAATCACTTTATTTAATATTTAATTAGTTCAACAGTACACACTTTCTAATTCTTGCTTCTATAAATATTCAAATATTGAAGGCAAAATAGAAAAACTGGTGAAAGCTGATTTGCACGTGAGTTTCTCTCGTCCTCTCACTCCTTATTCATCTCATATTTGAAACTGAAAATGAATTAATCTGAACTAAACTTTGCCTCGAAAACCAAATCTTACTTTAGGTTTCTCTGAATGTGAGAGGGTATTATATTTTCGGTTGTAATCTCTCATTTGCTTCATTATTGACCCTAAGTAATTAATGGTCGACCGCTCGTTGGAACTAGTCAATCTTGTGTCTTTTTTTTTTTCTTTTTGTCAACCGACTTAAAGACATTTTATATGATTTCAAAAGGAGGTTTGATCGTTAGTATCTTAGAAAATTTGTAAAGAAAGTGTTATCATTGATCCACTTATTTTTAGGATGTCTTGTTTTATTATCATTGAATCAGCAAAAACAACAATAAGACTTACATGTTTTCTTTTTGTTACTAGAAATGTTTTATTACTTACACTTAGAGACATGAGTTTAAATTTAAATATACAAAACTCAATTTAGTGAGCTCATCAGTAATAGAGTTTTGACTCCTAGGAATGAAATTAAGCAAATAACGAGAAAGTGAAAAAGATCATACGATGATATCCATGCTCACACCATATATTTTTGACCAGAGGATACTTGAGGATAAGGCAGTAATAAGAATAGAGGAATCCGATTTAAAGGCTACCAACGATAATTCTAACTCCAAAGCATGATCCATCGCAGCTTTCATCGCCAATGCCTCATCTATAAGGGAAGATGATACAAAATTGATTCCCTTGGAGGCTTTAACTATCAGAACTTCATTTCTGAAGAAGCACCAACCAATTCTTGATGAGAGATTTTGAGCTTTCCAAGCTCCATCCGAAGTGAAAATTAACTTTGATTGCCTCGTTTCACAGTTCTTCACCAGACGAGGAAATGGACTTTGGATCTTCTCTACGGTTATTAGTTTCCATTTTCTTGCTTCCACAATAGCCATGTTTATGATTTCCTTACCAGTAATTTATTATCATTGAAAACGAGTTGATTCCTGGCTTTTTAGAGCTGCCAGGAGATCCACGCGACTAATAAAGTGGACGATACCAACGGAGGAAGCCTCTTTCTTGAGCGGAGATGCTTCCAAGCTTGGTTGATCGTCCAATCATTCAAAATGATGGATAAAATTTCCAATAAAGATCCATTGTACACTTTCTTTGCAATATCGCAATGCAGTAATATGTAATCTATAGTCTTCCTTTCTCTACATCTTTTACATTGGATAAAAGAGTACATTTTTCTGAATGCAAGGAGATCACATGTAGATCGATAATAGGAAAGTACTTTCCAAGCAAACATTTTCAATTTGGGAGGTATTGATAGTGTCCAAACTTCTTGTAACCAATTAACAGAGTGATTAGGAGCATGTAAAACCTACAATATTTCCTCCTCGATAGCCTTATAATAGCCGCTCTTTGTTAAATAATTCCCAGTCTTGTGTCCCAATCAAACTTGCATATCCATTGCCCAATAGATACTTGATTTTAAGCATTGGATTTATGTGAGCTGTTGGGGGAAAAGACGTTGAATTTTCAATCTGTCCTAGACAGATGATTGATGGAGAAACAGATTTGATACTCTTAAATTTTGGTCCTCAATCCCTGAAAGTTCCATCAGAGTTCCTCCTGGAATGGATGGTACCCATTTATCATCTCACACTTTGATAGATATGCCATTTCTGATAGTCCAACCGAGGTTTGCCTTAATGAGATCACGGCCTAGCAGTATACTCCTCTAACCGTGAAAGGCTTGATTTGGGGCTACACAGTTTAACATGTCACATTCCTTGCAATATTTTTTCTTAAGTACTAGAGAAAGTAAAGAATATGGCTTTTAAAGTAGTCTCCAAAATAGCTTCTCAAGCATTGCCTCATTAAACTTTTGAATGTTTTTAAACGTGAGACCTCCCTCTTTTTTATGTTGGGTCATCTTTCTCCAAGGTGTTCAAGCTATCTTTTTATTTTCCTTGCAAGAGTTTCAAAACCTAGTAAGCACAGATTGGATACATTTACATAATGAGATAGACAATTGAAAACAAGCCATAGCGTAGGTTGGGATAAAGGCAAGAACACTCTTGAGTAGTACTTGTTTCCTAGTTTGGGAAAGCAATTTTGATGTTCAACTGGTACTTTTCTTCTTGATTTTATCAATGAAACTTTCAAAAACATCATGTTTCCCTGCGACCAAAGTGCTCCGGAAGTCCTCGTTACTTTTCCATTCCCCTTTCTTGATTAATTAGGATTTGAGATTTTATCTTGTCCTTTATAGAACTGGGAGCTTTCTGGGAGAAACTAAAAGCTAATTTTTGCTTATTGATGGATTGTCTTGAAATTGCTTCATATTTATCTAGGACTTACTTTAAATTGTCTAAAATTTTTTTGTTTTCTTTGCAAGAAAATATAGTGTCGTCCGCAAACCAGAGGTGATTGATTTAAGGACAGTCTCTATTTAGCTTGATGCCTTTGAGCTGACCTTCTTCATGTACTTTCACACACATACTAGAGAGTACTTGACTACAAATAATGAAGAGGTAAAAGGACATCGGATCCCCTTGCCTAATACCTCGATTAGGAAGCACTAGTCCACAAAGATCCATTGACAAGAAGGAATATGCGACATAGGACACACACTCCAAGATCAGGTTCGTTTATCACAAAACCCCATTCGTTTCATGATATTCTTGATAAACACACATTCCAGCCGATCATAGGTCTTAGACATGTCGGTTTTAATGGCCACATATCTTTGCTTCTTTACTTATGAGGTTTTAAGATAGTGGATGGCCTCATGGGTGATTAGTACATTATTAGAGATAACTCTATTAGGAACGAAAGCTGACTGGTTTTGTGATATGAGCTTGGGTAGGAGTTTTGCAATGATTTTGTAGAAGGTATTACATAGGGCAATGAGTCTGCAATTTGAAACTTTTATGGGGTTTTTGTATTTAGGAATAAGTCTCACAAAGGTTTCATTGACTGTTTTTGGCACGACTTCATCACGGAAGAAGGATTTTTTTCTCTGTGAGGATTGAGTTACCTATGGTTTGCTAGTTTGATTAGAAGAATGTTGCCGAGAAACCATCTGGCTCCGGAGCCTTGTCAGGATGAATGGCGAATATACCTACTATTACTTCTTCCAAAGTTGGTTCCTGAATTAGCATATCATTTTCAATATCTAACGGCGATGTTTCAATGAAAGTGCAGAGTTGTCTCCTAAGGATCTCTGTGAGGACAAGAGCTTGCCACAATAGGATGTAATAACTTCAGTAATTTGTTGTCCAAAGTAGATTGGATGTCCCTCTTTGTCCTCCATTACTAAAAATCTATTTTGAATGTCCTGATTCTTTCTGGTAGCATAAAAAAATATAGTATTTCTTTTTCCCTTATTTAACGAATTAGCCTTACTTTTTTGTCTCCAAAAGCCTTCATCGGCTAAATATGCTTCATTGAGTCTCTCGTTCATTCCATAGAGCATAACTAGATTTGTAAATTGGCTAGTCATAGCCTCTTTGAGAGCAATTTTCTCTTTATCGATATCATTTTGGTTGTTTCTCTGATTTTCCTTTGCATAGAGGATGATGGAATTCATGATTCTCACCCAATTTTTCTTGCAATTTAACCTCTGGGTTATGATTCCAGATAAACTATAACCATCTGCTTGATTTCTGGGTTTTCTATTAACCTTCTATGAAACCTGAATGCTTTCTTCTTCTTTTCTTCTTCAGAATTAACAAATGTGAGTAGTGGTTTATGATCTGATGCCTGGAATCAGAGGTACTCGCATGTGCTAGAAGAGACGAGATCTAACCAGGAGCTATATGCCATAAATCCATCCAGTCTACACTTGATAACTTGATTATATCGAGTACCTCGCCATGACAGGGGATCTCCAGAGTGTTGCAAGTCCATAAGATCACACTCGTAGAAGAGGGATCCGAAGTCAACAAACGTAGATTTAGATCTAACAACTCCTCCCGATTTCTCTTCAATGTAGGTAATATCATTAAAGTCATCCATTAACAGCTATGAGGCATTTCTCAGCCGAAACTTTTCTTTTAGATTATCCTATTGAAGTTTCCTTTTTCCATTATCCGAGTGTCCATAGATAAATAATAGGATGAATGAATTAACTTATGAGCCATACGAGTATCAATCATATTGGGATCAGAAAATAAAACATCTAGATTAACCTCGACTTTCTAGAGTAGAAGTAGACCTCGAGCTCAATGTCCCAAATGAGGAATTAATATATGATTAGGATAACCCATAGAATGTACTTTCTTAAGAACATATTAATCTTTGTTCTTAATCTCAATTAGGAAAATTATATCCAAAGAAACACATTTTGCAACTTCTTTTAGACGACAGACTATCAAGGGATTTCCCAAACTTTGACAGTGCCAGCTTAATATGGTTAAGGAACATGAGAAGATGGATTTTTTCTTCCTTGTCGCTAGAATAATTTGAATATGTTGTGGTTGGGATGATGAAGATTGAGCAGTCGAATTCGTTTTATCATTTTTGGATTTCGGAATTCTTTATTTACTGGTCTGAGCCAGAGCTTCATTAGTTGAGTCTGGTTCCAAGTTTAATCGGAATTCTTTAGCGCATTTTTGCATGACAATGTTCTGGATTTCTTGATCATCAAGAACAGGTTGGGCCTCTTTTTTCAGCGGGTGGTCTACGAGGTTGACAAGATTCAGATGTTTCTCCCCTATTCTCCACGGGTTGGATAACATTATGAGGATTCTTTAGAACTGGTTACCAAACTAGAGTCCTTGAAGACTTGGAAATGTTACCCTCAGACCAATTTCTTACAATCGGGTTTCGCTCTTAGTCTAGATGCATGTTACAATTTCTTAGTTGCGCAGACCGAGATGAAGCCTCTCTGCTAATACTGGTCTCACGTCTTCAATATGGATGATAAGAAACAGAGTGAGTTCTAGATTAGGGCTGCTTAACGGGCCGCCAACCCGCGGGCTGAGCCCGTTTAGGCCCGTTGCGGTGCG
>OVAX01001867.1:0-37366 GCA_900406405.1 Lepidium africanum | reverse complement strand
GTATGCTTTACATTAGCCGCTAGATAAAAGAACGAACTCGTCCACCAAAGCTTACGACCAATACGAACCGATCAGACGTCTGTCAGTCGCTTATGTTGGGGGCTGGTCCGATCTGTTTCCTACTTTTTNTATGTTGGGGGCTGGTCCGATCTGTTTCCTACTTTTTCTTACAAAGATGTCCTTTCTCATATTCTTTCTAGCTAAAACATTTTTTTTTGTTAACAATTGAATCGAGAAGATCCGATCTATAATTTAAAATTCACGTATTGAATCTTTAGTTCTCAAACTTAGAATCTATAATGTACTGTTTAGGTTTGTGGAATACACGTTTCTGCATTATCATAGAAAACTATTCAAGTTGCTAATGTTTGTAATTGAATACTACATTAATTTTGCATTGTCACTTGCTTGGTAAACAAGATGATCTAAAGACTATTACAAAGCCCAAAAAAACTAATTATCTTGAACTCTACTTGGTCTTGGTGTATGATTTTTGGGCTTGCCACTGTCTTTGTGGATCCTCTTCAATAATATGATGTGCCTAAAGACCCAACTTCGAAGCTGAATTTTTTTATAAAAAATACCACGCTTTAATTTTACCTTAAAATATTAATTTTTTGAAGAAAATCTTCATTTCTATTCTCAAATTTGGTTATATTAGTATATAAAATACATGACTAAATTTTATGAAAAATGTAATGTACTGATCGCGATTTGTAATAGACCCCACATCCTCTTCCGGTATGTGGATATATTTTTTCCAAATGGCCAATACGTTATTAATCTAACAAATCACCATATGATCATTTTCCATGTTTTACTTATTCATACGATATTAAGTATAATTTTCTGGTAGGTCACCCATTATGATATTTTCCAACTTAAAAATGTTAAACTATAGAGTTCTTTCAAATATTTGAGCAATTTGGTTAGATAGGTAGTCAAATAAATTCTTCTAAACTCTCTTCACTACCATTTTTTATGAAATATGGGGGTTACAAATAAATTATGAGATAATTGAATTGCCAATAAAGAAAACCATACTATGCATATATGTTAATTATGAATGTGAATAGTACTGTAACAGTACTTTGAATTAATTAACGTTGTAGTTGTTTTGTAAAGTAAGAAGAAATAACTCAAATGTTAGGCATTGAATTATTATAAATTTATATATAGGTAAATAATTAAAATTAGTTTCTTTAGAAGAGGTAAAGTGCAAGAGAGGCATGAGAGGAGTAAATAGGCTAAAGCCATGCAGCTTCTGTGTTCACATTTATTGCCATCAAACTATTCGCCACCCTATTGCATACGTACAATACCATCTCTCTATATACAAATGTACATACATACATTCTTATAATTTATGATAAAAGCAAGGAATAAATTGGTATTCTTACTTTCTTAGTATAAACTTGTTGAATTAAAACAACGTCGAGTGTAATTACTTATGGGATGGTTAATTAAGTAGTAAATACGGAGTATATATTTCTATATCTTGGCGTAATAATAAAGTACGTATATGAATGCAGGATTCTTAATTTGTGATTTGTATTTATACAACTTAATTTCACTTTATTGCAGAACTATATAATTAATGCGTAGGCCACAAAGTAATTAAACGTATAATACTATCATAGTTGATGTTTTAGGTTTTTCATATATATTAAGAAATCATTAATTGTTTTATTTTTCTAAACAAAATATAGTTTATTACAAATTCCAAAATTATGTAACCAATCACAAATCAATCTACAGAATTTATAAAATCAAAAATACCAAAAGTGCAATAAATTTTGCATAGAAATCTTAAAACATCAACTAAAAATAAACAATTTTTTTCTGAAACATCAACTAATAAAGAACAGAGGGAGTACAACTTAATGCGTACCTTGTTTGAGAATGATAGATATTTTGAGATTTTCAAAAAAATTATGAAGTAACATTTTAACCTCTTTTATTATTATAAAAAATAAAAAGTAATGTTGAGTTGCTGATATGTGGTTAGAATGATCCAGCTAATGATTTGGTATCATGGTTCGATTCCTATCTATTGTATTATGGTAGCTTAAAAAAAAAATTCAGGGGTGGGGTTTAGGTTAAGGATCGGGCCTTGTCGATATAATTATTGCCAATTATAGTCCAATATTGACAAAATAAATTATATTAAAAATAAATAAATAAAGGTAAAGCAAGAAATATGTAATTAAGCTTTGGAAATAGAAAGTATCTATACTTTTGAAACAAACTTTTTTTCCAGAACAAAACGGACGAAATATATTTTAAAGGAAAATACCTTAATTAACCAAAAAATTTGATCAAATGGTTAACTTCATATATGTTGCTTTCTTCTTTTTGACTCTAGAGAGTTATGTAATTTTTTAATCATATTATAGATCCGATTATTAACAAAAAAGTTTAAAGATATCTCGATAATTCATTGTAATTTTTAGTCTCAAACTAATTTAGTATAATATAATACTTACCTAAACATAGATTATTTCATTGGATAAATGGTTTTAGTCAAATGGTTAATAAATGTCTATTTCTATATCTTGCTCTATAAGAATTTGAATACAACAAATTATGTAAATCCGCGAAATAGGATTTGCGTAACTCCCCCGAGATAAGATTTTGGATATGAGTTTGATAAGAAAATCATAGATCATATTGTAATGGAATATTGAAAAGGGTTGGTCTCTTACAGTCATTACAGAAATGAAATCGAATTCTCCATATAAAGATGAAATCAACTCTCTTTTCTCTATCTCTCTATCTCTAAGGCATGTAGGATAATTAAGTGTCCCTCTCTCACCATTTAATTCCATTGCACCTTCTCAATCCTCTTTGCCATTACTCTCCTCTCTCCCTTTTTCCTCTCTCCAAACATTTGCACCTACCTTTCAAACTCTTCGATCACCAACAAAACCTCTTCACAAAACCATCTCCGGTTTTCCGACAAAACCATTCTCAGACCAAACACAGATTCAGCCTCTCTCTAGGGTTCATCGTTTCTTCTTGATAATCCGGGTGATTCGAACTCAGGTATATATATATAGGTCTCAAAACCTCATCTTAATTATATTGAATCAAAAACTTATTTATTTCTTTAATGTATTTGATCATTAAAACTCTTCAATTCCTAATCTTCTTTATGAGACTCTCACTTTCATGAATTTTTAGTTAGACATATCGTTTCAGTATTTAACATTAATTCACTAATAGTTTCTTTGATATTTTAGATTAATATTCTTAGAACTCTCTCATGTTTTATTTTAGATAATCTTATCAATTTGTGCAACGTCAGTGATGAAATTCTCAAGAAAACAATAAAGAAGGAGATCAAAGGTTTGTATTTTTCTTCTTTTTGTTTTTATATATGAACACGTGTATATATTTTATAAGTATACATTTATTTTATTTTTACGTATGAAATAAAAACGATTAAATTCGATGATTTTAAATTATATAAAAATAAAATAATAGCTGGAAATATTTAATACATCACTCAGGCCTTATGTCACGTTGGTTGTAAGTTGTATAGTAACTTCAATGTTTGTCCGTTACACCGTGCACAAATATTTTAATATTCATTTTAAATTTGTATTTATAATCGTAAAAAATATAGTTTACGCTGTTTTCTAGAGTATATTTTCATTAAAAAGGTTCTAATGATTACAATATATTTAATTACAATTTTGTTTTGTTCTTTCGAAAAATTTGTATTTTTTTCATAAAAGGATAGAGTTTGGAATTTATTTGTACCTACTTTTTACCCATTTTATTTGCTTTGAACAAATAAGTCCAATATTTCTCTTTTCATCTTCTCTTTCTTCTTTCATTTAAATCAATATCAAATACCTCGAAAATTTTATTAAATTACCATCCAAAAATATTATTTTACTTTATACGTATATATATATACTTTTTTCCTTTATGTCCTCAATCTATTTTTTTTTTTAAAAAAAATTTCAACTGATTTTGTTTTTCAACTACATTACATATGCTTCTTGAACAATTAATTTCAAGATTTCAACTAAGTTTTTAAAAGGAATATCTTTTGAAGGTTTGAATAAATCGAAGTATGTGAAATTCATTATTTTGGGTTGGTTATTAAATAACTTATTAATATATGATTGTGATGTTTTTTTTCTTCTCAAGACTCATTTTTCTTGCTTTCAATTTAGTGGGTCCTTTGTTTTCTACAATCATCTTCAATTTCATCGTTTTTGCAATATGCTTATACACTATGATCTTCAATCAAAAAGATAGATAAGTCCAAACTAACGTTTAAAGTTGTTGACGTGGAAAAAGTATTGCCATAATTTCACAATCTTTCTTCTTGACTCTCTTTACTCAAGAACAAACCCTAATATTCTTTTTTTTAGGGTTTTGCTTTCAATTTGCAGAAAAGATGTTCGAGCCAAATATGTTACTTGTGGCAATGAACAACGCAGATAGTAATAACCACAACTACAATCATGAAGACAATAATAATGAAGGGTTTCTTCGAGACGATGAATTCGACAGTGCAAATACTAAATCAGGAAGTGAGAATCATGAAGGAGGATCAGGAAATGATCAAGATCCTCTTCATCCTAATAAGAAGAAACGATATCATCGACATACTCAACTTCAGATCCAGGAAATGGAAGCGTAAGTATATAAGTTTACTCAAAAACTTCATGTTTTGTCTTAATTTTGTTTACTGTTTCAGACATTTATTTTGTTGTTGTTAATTTTAAACAGGTTTTTCAAAGAATGTCCTCATCCTGATGATAAGCAAAGAAAACAACTAAGTCGTGAATTGGGTTTGGAACCTCTTCAAGTCAAATTCTGGTTCCAGAACAAACGCACCCAAATGAAGGTAAAACTTTATATTATGAAAGCATATACATTTTTATATAAAAGTGTACTTAGTGACAAGTCTTTGTGTGATTTTTGGTTTTTTTTTTCTTTTTTTGTAACATGATTTAAGTGATTTTTGGTTTTTTGTTTAAAAAGTATTAATTTTATTTGACTCTATAGAAGTTTTGGCGGATTTTTAGTTCTTAGGTAACATAAAGTTGACTTTGTTTTCTTTATTTCCCTCTAAATTTATTTTTCAACTGAAAAATAGTTGTTCTTTGGCATAACTATATTTTTGGCGGATTTAACCATAGAAAACAAACAAAAAAGTTAGGTGGGAACATGTTTGCGAGGAAAGGGTTTTTAGTTAAGTGGTTGAGTCAGACTTTTGTTGTTTTTCTCTCCCGAATTCAATTTAAGAAGTCATGTTCGTAATTATGTAATATTGTTAGGATTTGGTAGTTTGACTATAGATCGAGGTTGTCGATTTATAGATGTTGCTTATTCAGTATACACTTTTTAATGCTCTTTGTAATTTACCACAAACTTCTTATTTTAAAAAAATTAACCAAATTTCATTGATTTCGTAAACAAAATTCGAAATATCAACCCAGATTGTCATTATTTCTATAAATTTTCTCCAAATCAAACTCTAATTTTATTTTTCAAATCTAAAAGTTGTTCTTTGGCATAACTATATTTTTAGCGGAATTATCTATAGAAAAAAAATCAGGTTAAAAACAAATTTGCCAATTTAGTAGCTAAGTTAGAGTCATAAATTATACGTAGTGCGAATACGATGAAACACATAACGTGTAGACAAGTATTTTAGCTATACATTTCCTCTTTTTTAGTAAAGTCATTTGTTGTTTCATTTACCTGAAGTAGTAAAATCCTTTTTATTGGCACAGAACCATCACGAGCGGCACGAGAACTCGCATCTTCGGGCAGAGAATGAAAAGCTTCGAAGTGATAACCTTAGATATCGAGAGGCTCTTGCAAATGCTTCGTGTCCTAATTGTGGTGGTCCAACAGCTATTGGAGAAATGTCCTTCGATGAACATCAACTTCGTCTCGAAAATGCTCGATTAAGAGAAGAGGTTTCTAGATTAACTCCTCATTCATAATATTTATTAATTATATTTATCCTCTAACGTCTTAAGGTACAAAAATGCAAATATTTATAGTCACAATGTGTTGATTTTTGATATTCTTACACTCAAAAAAGTAATAACCAAAATATATATATATATATATATATTTTTTACTAATATTTATAGGAGATTCGTCTTCCACACAAGCCAAATTCGGCTTTGTGATGACATCAATCTTTCATTTTGGTAGTATTTAATCGAGTATATTTTTTGTAGCTTTTCTTCTTTTTATAAAATTTTTAGCGTCCTTTGTAGCTTTTTCTTAATCTTTTTATAATAGTTCTAATTTTGTGTCTTCTCTTTTGATCTTTGTTTCCGGAAATAGGTAAGTTATAGTATTATTTCACCCTTATCCTTCCTTAGTTTTATTGATATATATACATGTGAAAAAAAGAATACTACTAATATAATATTGCTTTCCAAATATCATTAATCATAAAATCATAAATATTTTCACAAATTAAATGAAATCGTGTTATACCGAATTTTTCCGAATTTATATTTGTGGAATAAGTAAAAATGTCATAAGTCATAACTAAAAACATTTGTTCTTATTTATTGTCTAGATCGATCGAATATCAGCGATTGCAGCCAAATACGTAGGCAAGCCGGTCTCAAACTATCCACTAATGTCTCCTCCTCCTCTTCCTCCACGTCCTCTTGAACTCGGCATGGGAAACCTTGGAGGAGAACCTTATGGAAACAACAATCCAACTGATCTTCTCAAGTCCATCACTGCACCAACAGAGTCTGATAAACCAGTCATCATTGACTTAGCAGTGGCTGCAATGGAAGAGCTCATGAGAATGGCTCAAGTGGACGAGCCATTGTGGAAGAATTTGGTTTTAGATGAAGAAGAGTATGCACGAATGTTTCCTAGAGGGATTGGACCTAAAGCAGCTGGATTTAGATCAGAAGCTTCAAGAGAAAGTGCTGTTGTGATTATGAATCATATAAACATCGTAGAGATGCTCATGGATGTGGTAAATAACATTTTCATTAGTATATACTTAAAATCCAATCTTCTCTGGTATTGACAACATTGATCTGATGTTGTAGAATCAATGGTCGACGATTTTTGCCGGGATGGTTTCTAGAGCAATGACATTAGTTGTTTTATCTACTGGAGTTGCAGGAAACTACAATGGAGCTCTTCAAGTGGTAGATGTTTTCCTAACTATCTGTAAAATGAAAACTAACAGCTTGTAACTGAACTAACTAAGAACTATGTTTTGTTCAGATGACTGCAGAGTTTCAAGTTCCATCCCCACTAGTTCCCACTCGTGAAACCTATTTCGCACGTTACTGTAAACAACAAGGAGATGGTTCGTGGGCTGTTGTTGATATTTCCTTGGATAGCATCCAACCGAATCCTCCAGCTAGATGCAGGCGTAGAGCTTCAGGATGTGTGATTCAGGAAATGCCAAATGGATACTCAAAGGTATGTAATGAAAACATTAGGTTATATATAAATGTAGGCAATGAATTCATACTGTTAATGTGACAGGTGACTTGGGTGGAGCATGTGGAAGTTGATGACAGAGGAGTTCATAACTTATACAAACACATGGTTAGTACTGGTCATGCCTTTGGTGCTAAACGTTGGGTAGCCATTCTTGACCGTCAATGCGAGCGGTTAGCCAGTGTCATGGCTACAAACATTTCATCAGGAGAAGTTGGAGGTATAAATATATCATTCATTTCATATCTACTTTCTCAGGATTAGAATAAAAGTTCTATATTGATGAATGTGCAGTGATAACTAACCAAGAAGGAAGGAGAAGTATGCTGAAATTGGCGGAGCGGATGGTTATAAGCTTTTGTGCAGGAGTGAGTGCTTCAACTGCTCACACTTGGACTACATTGTCTGGTACAGGAGCTGAAGATGTAAGAGTGATGACTAGGAAGAGTGTGGATGATCCAGGAAGACCTCCGGGTATTGTTCTTAGTGCAGCCACTTCCTTTTGGATTCCTGTTCCTCCAAAGCGAGTTTTCGACTTCCTCAGAGATGAGAATTCAAGAAATGAGGTAAACCTTTGAGTTTCTAAGCTCTGTCCTTTTGATTTGGACTAAGTTGTTAATGTTTATGTGAGGTTTCCAGTGGGATATTCTGTCAAATGGAGGAGTTGTGCAAGAAATGGCACATATTGCTAATGGGAGGGATACCGGAAACTGTGTTTCTCTTCTTAGGGTAAATGTGAGTTAATTTGGGTTATATGACTCTTGGTATGATCATTTGATCTGTTTTGCTTATACTTTTGACTCATTCTTGTCACAGAGTGCAAACTCTAGCCAGAGCAATATGCTTATTCTACAAGAGAGCTGCACTGATCCTACAGCTTCCTTTGTGATCTATGCTCCAGTTGATATCGTAGCAATGAACATAGTGCTTAATGGAGGTGATCCAGACTATGTTGCTCTGCTTCCATCAGGTTTTGCTATTCTTCCTGATGGTAATGCCAATGGTGGAGGAGATGGAGGGTCACTCTTGACAGTTGCTTTCCAAATTCTGGTTGATTCAGTTCCTACAGCTAAGCTATCTCTTGGCTCTGTTGCAACTGTTAACAATCTAATTGCTTGCACTGTTGAGAGAATCAAAGCTTCTATGTCTTGTGAGACTGCTTGAAAACTACCCATTAGGTACTTTCAGTAAATAGTCTGCAGATATTCATTTCTTCAAAATTTTAGGCCTTTATCTGATCATAGTTGCCTTCTTCTTTCTGCAGGATATAAAAAATAAAAAAAGAAGAGAGAGATTTCGATTTGAATGAAGCGGAGGAGTCAAGATCGAACCTCTTCAAGATATACCATTAAGTGTTTGGTAGTGTTAAGTTTTGTTCTGCTTATTTGATGGAAACTAAGCAGTGAAAAACTTTTTACTTAAAACTGAAAATGCAAATGGTTTTACGTGGTTCGGGAATTGACTTCCCCTGCAACACAAAGAGTTAGAAAAAGAAAAAAAAAAGGCCTAGGTTAGATTTGTATTCTTTTTGTGTTAAGTTGTGTTGTTTTTGGTTCCTTCTTGTGGTTAGATGGAACCTCTCTCATCAGGAATTTGGAGTCTGTATTTCTTTCAGAGTTTTGTATAAATATCTTATACAAGTATCTGTTTTTCATTTTTCTTATGCCTTTGCTTTGTAAGTTTGCCTGTTGAAAGCTCATTGCAGACAGTAAGTGTCTCTCAGAAAGGTCATTGCAGAGTAGTTTTACATCTTTTGGTTATGTTTATGTTAAGAAAAACCGAAAATGCCAAGTCCAGTGATGTAGAAGAGCAAAGATAGTAATGCCAATAATAAATTTGAATTCAACCAGGATTCAATTCAGTGCTGCAGAATGGAAAATCGATACCTCTCTTTAGGCAGGGATCTTCATAAGCAAGCACATAAAGAAAAAGTAAAAGGAAAAATTGGCCTTACAGAGAGATAAATCAACAGCTTCTTAATATCTTAGGCTAGCTTTCTTCTGGGCAAGATAGTGGATCTTTTGCCAGAAGATCCGGTGCTTTTGGTGGATCGACAAACTAAACCACGAAGAATAGCCAAAACTCCAATACCCATGAAAGGTAGATACATCATTAGCAATTTGTCAGATGCTTTCCCTGAACCTAACATCTCTCCTAGGATTGCAGCCTAAATATTTCCAGGAAAAAAAGAAAGTAAGATAAGAAGAAGATACAAATACGCACATAGTCAATCAGAATATAGCCAATGCATAATCCATAAGTCACTAGTTTGCCATTGCAGGGCAAACAGAGAGATATTTTCCACCAATAAGCGATAATAAACTACATAGATAATCAGATTGAGAATATTAACAAACTTTGAGTACATTAATGAAGTCATAGTAGGTATAAAATGAATTCAAACCACCAAGTAACAGTGACATAAATCCTTCTTATTGAGAAAAGTTGAGAATTCTAGCTTATTTTCAGTAACCAGTTTGTGATCTAATCAACATTACATGGATCAGGTTGAATGAAAATTTTGCAGATTCTCAATTTCAAAGAACAAAGTTATGAAGTCCACAAATCAAATGCTATAAAAACCTCCCAATAATGAAATACCTAAAATCCATAATTCCAGAATTTATAGAGACAAAATTTGTAACCACTGTACCATGGAAGTGACGATGGAAGCTCCATACAACAAGCAAGTGGTACCATACCACGACTTTCCAGCTATAATAGCGTAGACATTAGCAATTGAGAGCGGCCATAGAAATACAAGCTCATGCCAAACAAGTCCAACGAGGAAATGTGGCTTCTCCTTGAGCAAGTAATCTCCGAAATCGGCAATGTACTTGGTTTTCAGATCGGTGAGAAACACCGGGAAGATTTCTTTAGGAAGTGACGTTTGTCCGTCGATCAATGGCGCAATGACCACCATCAAAGCGAAGAACACGAAAAGAATTACATCGATTAGCTTCCCCAAAGCTCCCATCGTTTCGTCCTTCTTCGATATCGATATTCTGCTTCAAATTTGAGAGTTTCGTTGACCGGTAAAAAGCTATAAAGAAGAGCAAATTATTGGTTTACTTAACCAAAATAATACCCGAAGAGAATCTTCCGGTTTAGTTAATGTGGTTAGACTAACTTCAATTTCCGGTTTAGTTAAGGTTTAATTTCAATTTCAAACAGCGTTTGGTTAGAGAAATTTCACTAGCAGCAAAGAGAAAGATGAGCGAGACGAGACCCGTGCCGAGGAGAGAGTCTCCATGGGGTTTACCGGAAGGTCATCGTGAGCCTAAAGCTCATCGCTGCAACGATCGCGTCGAGGACGTTGTTCAGGTTCTCACCATTTCCTTCCTCGGTTAAGAATTCCGTTTTATTTTTCTTCGTTTTGTAGGTTTTGATAAGCCTTTCGATCTTTTGTTATTTTGTTTTGGGATTGATGAGTAAACTAGGCTTGTAATATCAGAGATTCAGTGAAATCAAATTTAGGGTTTTTCTAGGGTTCTGTTACTTGATCATTATTCAAGGAATGAGAAGTGTAGGATGTTGGTCAATGTGATTAGGTAATGAAGAACAAAGTACTTTAATTTCCTTTGGCTACTATGAATATATTTTCAATTGTGTCTCTTGAAACTTGTATCAACTATTTGAATCTGTTGTAATACACAATTTTACTGCATTTGATTGGCTTGGGACTATTTATGTTATAGTATTAGTAAATTTTGCAGGCGATTTTTGAGGGAAACCCGTTCAAGACGGTTCCAGGACCTTTTAAACTCTTCTACAGATGCATGCGCTCTAAGCCAGGGTATGTGCAATTTCATACTCAGAAGTCAAGTGATGTTTGATAGTAGTTAAGCTGCATAGTCTTTGGTTTTTGTGGCATTGACAGTGAATGATTCTTATAATCTTTGTCTACTAGCTATTGTTCTGCTTTACACTACCTGCTAAACCCTGTTTACTCGTGTTTCTGATTTACAAATTTCTAGACTTCTAAGTCTTTTCTGCTTTCTTGTCACGGTTGATTGTATCCTCGTTTCATTATTCATACTAAATGTAGAGCCTGAACCATATATTTGTGTTTTTTTCAGAGAGGAACCAACAGAGCCATTCACATACCTTGACCTGGAACCTCCAAAGAGAAAGATAGAAGCAACACTCGAGTAAAGTGATATTCACTCCTTTGTTTTTTTACCTTTGAACTTTATAGCTGAGAATGTAAGCGCCAAATTTGTGATATTAAGTTCTAAACATGTATTAGCAACATCATTTTTTCTTGTATTTTGTCACAAAGCAACATCTTATTTCGTCATAATGCCAATAATATTGATACTTGGAGTTCCATTCCAGTTTGATTTTTATATATTCTGTTCACTTGCAAGCTTTCTAAAATTTTAACTCTGGTGGGGAAAAAAATATACTATTTCATTTTGAATTAGTGAAAGATCTACAATTTATCTCTGGTTTGTATACCTTAAACTCATCTATTACAAAATCTTCTGAAAAGTTTATTTACCCGCTATGTATGTTAATTGTCATGTAAACAAATTGTTGAAGTCTTATCTGCTTTAAGTAATTTCGTGATGTTGTGATTTTGAACTCCCAGCTGCACTTTGGGTTGCTTTGAGTTTATTGCTACTCTTCTGCTTAAGCATCTCCTTGATCTCTGTTTCCCTCTTATCCACAACTTTTATTAAATCTTTGAAACTCGGTGTTGGTAATCCTCTTTCTGATCTAGATGGCTCAGACGGTTCGCCTGCCCTTTCCTCGTCCACATGTTCTGGTAGTAGCCTCTGGTATTGCCAGAAAACTCTCCAGAAGAAGACAGTGAGTGCTACGAAGCAAGTGATGCCACATATAAGGAAAAGTCCCCAGAAACTCTTGAGCGAAAGCTGAGAGTCCTCACTGTTTGAGATCTGCATTGAGCATTCATGCTTGTAGTTAAGCCATTTCCTGTGGATTTTCTCGAGCTCACCTTCTTCAGACAGTTGCAAAATAGCTGTCGACATGTCTACAGCTAAAGGGGAGTCTCTCTGGAACGCCTGCAACATAGGATTCAAGGTCCTTGTGTAAGAATTTTTATAGAGAAACAGCACAGACAATATATGTACCAAGTAAGTTTCTTGAAACTGATTATACATACAAAACCCCAGCCTGTGCGTGTGAATTCTTGTCCTACTGTACGGAACTTGCAGTTGCTGTTTGTCAAAAGAACTTCAATGTAAGGAAGCTCGTCTACAATGGCTGCCACACCGCCAGCTTTGGGGCCACGTTGAAGAGCAGAAAGGTACTGTTCTTCGTTTTTCAGTGGAACAATCCTAGAAGGAGATATGTTAAGCTCGTTGACCAGATAGTTCCGAGCAAAGGTACCGTCTTGAACTCCAATTGGTTCATTACTCGTTACCAAGCTATCTATTCCTTCAATCCGAGATGTCAGCTGTCTAACAGTTAGGATCGAAGTGAGACTAGCCGTGTAGCTGGAGTTGATGATCAGAACCACAAATAACCATATGATCAGCACCATCCTCCCCAATGCACTCACCGTGTTCTCCCCTAAAAGATCAAAAAGTAAAAAGTAAAACAACTTTACTTTTCTCAAAATATTCGGCTCTGGTTTGCATCTACCAGTTTACTCGAGTTGAGCAAACTTACTATGTGAAAAGAACATCGTTGAGAAGCTAAACCTGCAACATTGAAGAAGAGAAGGAAAATAAGACCTTGAGGTAAACTCAAGCTCAGTGTCAATAAACTAGGAAACTAACCAGAAGATGGTGATGAGTTGACGCCTAGGAGGGCCACGGAATTCATGGTTGAAGCGGTGTTCGAGAATCCAAACGATGGCTCCCACAAAAAGAAAGAAGGCTCCAGTGACAGCCCACATCTCTATGGTGAATGGTTTCAGGAATGCCCATGGACTAGTCTTGGCCTCCTTAACAGGAGCCACCACCACAAGCCCTGATTCCATAAAAGGTTGTGTGAAATCTACATATCTTGTTCGGTTTGTAACGATAGTGATATCTCCTACAGCTACGTCGAAATTCTGAAAGAGAACACGAAAAAGAATGACAGATAAGCATCTTCTGCAGTTGTGAACTTGATTGTATATGTCACTACTTACATCTGCAACAACTTCATTGACGAGATTATCGTAAGAAGGATTTCTCTTCCCGTCTCCATATAGTATATAAGTACGTGGAACAGGATACGGAAGCAATTCAATAGCTGCTTCAAAGACATCAATGCAGAAGCCTCTAACACCAGGTGGGTTTTTATCTTTAGAGACGTAATCTGTATAGCTTACGCGGTTAGGCACCCCGATTTTGAGTGGTTTTCCATTATTAGGAAACACCCAACCACGAGGAGGTTTAGTTACTTCGCCTGGCCATATGAATCCATAAAGACGCTGGTTTGCTGTAGATGTGTTTGGAGGCTTAGAGTACAAAGTCTCTGGAGGCTCCACAGAGAGACCCGAATGGTTTGACCAGTACCCGACTCTGCGTAGACCTGTACCTTCTAAGTTCAGAACTTCATAAGCAGGATTAACCCGGTTTCTTTCTGAATCAAACTGGATTGGTCCCGTCACACCGGTATGATTCATCCCAAGAATGATCTTCATAACCTTCTCCCCTTCATTGAAAATACTTAATGCTGATAACTGAATCTTACTACCGTTGGTTTTGTGAAGATTGGGATCGCTGGAGAAAGTTACTTTATTGTTTTCTGTGAAGAAAACATGCAGAGCACGAGCAACTAACCAAACAGAATCATAAGCATACATTGCATAAGAGTTGAAGCCATCATTGAGGTTAAGATTCTTCCATCTTGCCATAAACTGTCTCTTCAAACTACTCTCGGTTGTGTAATGGCGAAAAGCAACCACTCCTTGCAAGAGGTCCATTGTTTCCGAATCGACGGGCTTCATGGAATCCAGAGCCGTAGGAAGCCAGTCTGTTGCAATCCAAACATAACCACTTCCCATCATTCCAAGAGATTTAGCCACAGAGAAAACGTTTAAACCAGAATCAGGATTCACATGTACAACATAAACCCGAGATTCCATCAGATTAACAGAAACTAGCAAATCCTCAATGGCGTTAGAATCTGCACCAGGTGTAATTCCAGCCTTGTGAGAGATCCTCAAACGTTTCTTGGCTAATAAATCGCCTAGAACAGAGACTCCATTCCTACCACACTCATCATCAACGAATATCGCAATGACTTGCCTCCATCCCGAATACGATACAAAATCTGCCACTGCATTCATTTGGAAGTAATCGTTCTGCGTAGTGCGAATGAAATAAGGGTATTGCAGAGAAGAAAGAGTTGGATCCGTTGCTCCAAATGACAATAGAGGTACATGTAGCTCATTAGCTACATAAGAGATCATATGAGCAATCCCTGAAGATTGTGGACCAATGGCTGCAACCACTTTGGTTTCCATCAACTGCAAAGCTACATGAACAGATTAAACATAAACCATCACGCATTTAAGCTTCCTTTTGGTTACAGTTTAAAGAGAGAAGAAGCAGTGAGCTCATACCTCCCATAGTGCCAACAAATCCACTGCAGTTTGAGTCTTGAAATACAATATTGAGCTTGATGCCATTAAGGATAGTTTTATCAGCATTAACATCATCCATAGCCGCTTGAAACGCAGGTTTAGCCGCTCTTCCAATAAAAGAATCAAAAGTAAACAGAGCTCCAACATTTACAGAGCTTGGTCTCTCTAACAATGGCGGCGAAGAAGAGAAAGAAGAGTTTCCTGAGTGATTACTTCTACAAGCACATTCCTTTGGAAATACCCACAAAACAGAAACACATAACAACACAACTCTGATTGCTTTCACCATAGAAACTCCTCTTATCATCATCTTTATCTCAATTCCTAGCAAAACCACTGTTTTTTTTTTTCTTGTCCTGAGCTTACATAACCAATAGATTTATTTGAAGTGACACCTGCGAAATAAACAATGGCCAAAATGATAAAAATTTAGATTAACACAGAAGAAAGACAAAAGATAGGGGTCCATGAATATGGTGAAAGAAAGCAAACAAACCAAGAAATCAGGAGTTAGATTCTATAGAGATCGATGTAAAAACTAAGTATTTATATGAGGCTCTCGGATTATTGAAATTAGTGCTTACATGTGAAAAGAAGGCCGTCTTAAAGATGGTTTACAGAAAAGGAAAAAGAAGCAAAAAGCGTAATTAATAATACAATTCAATGAACAGAGAGAATCAAATGATAAGACTCAATAAACTAAACATAAGTTATCGTCAGTGATATATCAACTTGTATAAAATAAAGAGACAGAACTTGTGCAGAACATGGCAGTGAGTGCTTTAAGTGGGGTATATTATGCTTTTCTTGTGTCCTCATTCTATTGGAGAATAACCTTTTGATCCTTTGCATCTTATGACAGTAACTCTCACATTTTTAACCTACTTATGTGCATTTTTTGGAAGATATGTGACATTTAATTCTTGTTAGAGTTTGTTGGTGATGGATCTCAACGTATCTAGTCCCACGATTGAAGATGGGAAAGCCAAATACATTTCAGCCTAATCAGCCAATTTGAGCCCATATAACAATGTAAAGACATCAAACAAAATTAACATTACACTAAGAAAGGAAAGTATTCCTGTGAATCTAGAAAAAAATCATTACATGAAAGGTAAAGAAAGGAAATAAAACTCTAATATACAAAAAATAGACGAAAGAATGATCATCAATCATTACATGAACATGCATTTGAACAATAGCTATTATTTGTATCGATCTTAGCTCGACACTTGACATAAATCTTCCTTTGTTTGTTGAATCATTAATAAAGTTTTCTTTTCTCGACTGTTAGTTTATGTACTAACAAACCGGAAGTCCAGTTTTCAGATGTAAAATACTCTCATTCGTAATAAATTTCGCTATTTTACTTTGGTTTTCGTGTGTCTTGCGATAGTTTATATTTTCGATTAATGATTGTAGATATTCGAGTCTCTGTTATAGATGTCTTAGCGTAGTCTTTTCAAAAACTTATGTTTTCGATTAATGATTGTAGATACTCGAGTCTCTGTTATAGATGTTTTAGTGTAGTCTTTTCAAAAACTTATATTTTAGCTTCTTCCTTTTTCGGGCTTAGTCTGAGAAAATATCTCATTATTCCATCAATTTTTGTTTTTGAACTTTGTATTTTATTCTGATACTTTCATATGTATCTTTTAAAAAAAAACGTAGTTATAGAGTTCATTGTTGTAAGTAACTATGGCAAAATGAAAGTGTTAATGTAATTAATTGCTTAAAGGCCGACATCGTCAAAGAATAGTTAACTACTTAACGTTAATGTTTGTCAATCTAATTATACACTTTAAGAACAATAGATATTTTCAGCCATAAATAGTACATTGTTACTATCTTGGGACCTAGGAATAGTATCTTATGAAGCATGAAACACATGGACTTGACTATTCTTTGTTCTTAGAGTGTTCACTACAAAATATTACTAAAATAACTTTTATCTTATTAGTTCTTCATTAAACAAATATAATCATTTATATAATATGCCATTGGACCCACTAAACTTGTGGGTATCATATAATCCGGATTTTAATATATAGATACAAGTCAAATTTCATTTCTAATTGAATTTTCTCAATTATTTTAGTTTGAATGCAACGATACCCCACCTTATCTTTTTTATTTTCCTCGTGCTAAATTTTGTGTTGGTTAACATCTGACCATATATCTTTGTTTTCTGTCGAATATTTAATATCATTTATAAACCATACAAGATTCGACTTTAAACAATTACTTAATCGAGAATCGAGCTTAGTTAGGTTTGTTGACTTCACTAATTTAATCCAATCTTCCAAACCCATGTTGATTATTAAAATTTTTGTGTTCATTTTCTACTAAAAAATATGTAAACGAACAAAATTGTTCGAATGGGCTAAGATAACGATGGGCCTTAAATAGTGAAATAATAGGCCTGAGTAGTGAAATAATGGGCCGAGGAAGCAATAGTTTCAAAGGGATTTAGAGAAGGTGACGCTGGATAAGTCTTTTCTGGATAAACACTCTTCTTCTCTCCGGAGCAGAGCTCAGAGCTCCATCATCAATTCTGCCAATGGCTTCCTCTCTCGTCTCTTCTTTTCAACCCAGGTACTCTTCTGATACTATGAAACCTTATTCTGAATTCTGCTTCATTCCGCTAGGGCTTCGTTTTCTTTACTTGGCATTTTTATTACATAATCTCTTTGAATTGGGTTCCTGAGCCTCTCAAGTATAAAGAATCTCTACGAATGGGTTCCCATGTTGATTTTATCTTTTGAAAAAAATGATTTTGTTGGATTTTATGGTGACTCTTGAATTATGGGTTTTTAATTTGTAATTTGGAAATTTGAGTGTGTTAAGCAGAGACGCCATATTAAGTTTTCATATAAGCTGGATTCTAGAGCTTTTTAGCCATGGAAACTTAGTGTCTATAAGAATGTAGCTAATTCTTAATCTAATATTATACTGTTTATTCAGAGTTCCTGTGTATTGGTTTAGATATCTTGTAAGAGTTTTTTACAAGATAGATAACTTTCCCTGTGTTTAGGTCAGCATTTTTGGGAGATAGAAATGTGTTCAAGATCTCAAACACGCCATTTGCTCAAGTGGGTTTCTCTTCTAAGACCATTGAGTGCAAGGAATCAAGGATAGGAAAGCAACCGATTGCTGTACCTTCCAATGTAACCATTGCATTAGAAGGTCAAGACTTGAAAGTGAAAGGTCCTTTAGGAGAGCTTGCTTTAACTTACCCACGTGAAATTGAACTTACCAAAGAAGAAGCTGGTTTCTTAAGGGTCAAAAAAACCGTCGAAACTAGAAGAGCCAACCAAATGCATGGCCTTTTCAGGTTACAAAGCTCTCACCTCTTCTTGTTAATGTTAGAATGTGATTAATAACAAGAAATCCGAAGTTGTGACCATTCTAATCTAGTATAATATGATCTAAGGGTCAATCCACTCATTGCCAATTGGTTTTGAGTTGGAAGCCTATAATTTATCATGTATCAGAGCAATTCGGACAATTACAATGAAGTGTTTAACGTTATATGGTTGACGATTGTTTGTTCTAATCCTTTCTGTATGAGTTTCAGGACGCTTACTGATAACATGGTGGTGGGAGTATCAAAGGGATTTGAGAAAAAACTTATACTTGTAGGTGTTGGTTATCGTGCAACAGTGGAAGGGAAAGAATTGGTACTGAATCTCGGGTTTTCTCACCCAGTTAAGATGCAGATACCAGAGAGTCTTAAAGTGAAAGTGGAAGAGAACACAAGAATCACTGTGAGTGGATATGATAAGAGTGAAATTGGGCAGTTTGCTGCTACGGTTAGGAAGTGGAGACCACCAGAGCCATACAAGGGTAAAGGAGTTAAGTATTCTGATGAGATTGTTCGGAGGAAGGAAGGAAAAGCTGGAAAGAAGAAGTGATCTTCATTTTTCATTGTTATCTACTTACTCATCAACTTTCAATGT
This sequence comes from Lepidium africanum, assembly GCA_900406405.1. Classification (NCBI taxonomy): domain Eukaryota; kingdom Viridiplantae; phylum Streptophyta; class Magnoliopsida; order Brassicales; family Brassicaceae; genus Lepidium; species Lepidium africanum. The sequence continues at coordinate 18,394 of OVAX01001867.1, read as the reverse complement.
TAATGTCTATTTGTTTTCTCAAATTTGTTCTAGATATATGAAGTATCCTTTGTTTTCAGACTCTGGAGTTTTGTAAAGGAACCCATCAATTTGATGCTCTGAGAATTGTTATCTGAATGATTTTGGTCCAATTTATAGTGAATTAAATCCTGACCAATTGAACCGAATCAAACCGAAAAGAAAATCTAAAAACTAACTATTTTAATTGAAAACCGAACCGAACCCAACCCAAAAGAGATTGTGAAAGGAACCCCATAAATTTTATGCTCTGAGAATTGCCATCAGAATGATTTTGGTCCAATTGTAGTGAATTAAAACCTGACCAATTGAACCGAACCAAACCGAACTGAACCAGAAGCCGGAGGGATTGAAGATCTTTCTGTTTCCGTTGAAAGAAAACTTTACCGGAAGCAGAAATCTTCTCTTGCTCTTCGTCTCTCTACTGCGTAGATGCGAGGCGAACGAGTGAAAAGACCGAAAAAACAGCTCGAAGAAGATTCAACAATGTCGGAGCCGAAAACCAAGTACGATCGTCAACTCAGGTATGCTTTTTCTCCTCAAACTTTTTCTTCTCTCTATCGCTTTTCGTACGTTTCTTCTAAAGAGGGAAATTGATGAAGTAATCGCAAGTTTTACTTGGGAAAATCGTAGGATTTGGGGTGAGGTAGGTCAAGCGGCTTTGGAAGAAGCGCGTATATGTTTGCTCAATTGTGGCCCTACTGGCTCTGAGGCTTTGAAGAATCTTGTTCTTGGTGGAGTTGGAAGCATCACCATTGTTGATGGATCTAAAGTTGAAATTGGAGACCTCGGAAACAATTTTATGGGTATATTGATATTATTAGTTTCTTTGGATTTTTCTTTTTTTGGGAATTTTAAGGGTACTTACTCTTGGGTTATGGTGATTTCGTCATGTGAAGTCGATGAGACAAGTGTTGGTCAGTCAAAAGCCAAATCTGCTTGTGCGTTTCTTCAAGAGCTTAATGATGCTGTTAAAGCCAAGTTTATTGAGGAGAATCCAGACACATTGATTACAACAAACCCATCTTTCTTCTCTCAATTCACTCTTGTTATAGCCACTCAGGTACCACTGGCTTTTTATTTGTAAAATTTAAACTTTCCAAACATGTTACAATTGCTTACTGTCAATCACCAGATGCCTTCTATTGGATGTTTTCAGATTTTCTTATGTGCCTTTTGTGGTCTTTCACGGAATATTGCTTTATTATTAAGTCTTTTTCTAAGTTATTGAAGTCACTTCTGAGCATCCCCTTTTTCTTACGTTGGTTGGTTGTAGCTGGTGGAAGATTCAATGCTGAAACTTGATAGAATCTGTCGAGAAGCCAACGTCAAGTTGGTTTTTGTTCGCTCTTATGGCCTTGCTGGGTTTGTTCGTGTCTCTGTAAAGGTAATACTTTTCTTGACCCAGTTTGTGTCAGATAAGTAATGGATAACTGTGATTGAGTTGAGTGTTACCAACGGTATACTGTGGTAAGATAGTGGAGTGTTAATAAAATCTGTAATTTTCTTGTTTATCAGGAGCACACCATAATTGACTCAAAACCTGACCATTTTCTTGACGATCTTCGCTTGAATAATCCATGGCCTGAACTCAAGAGGTACGCTGTTCTCATTTTGTCTCTCTCATTTTGTTGTTCAGGCATCCTTTAACATTGTTGTTTTGGATGTACGACTGAGTGATATCTGATATTCTATATTATTCATTGAACGGCAGTTTTGTGGAGACCATTGATCTGAATGTAGAAAATCCGGTTACACATAAGCACATACCTTACGTCGTCATTCTTGTGAAGATAGCTAATGAATGGGCTAAATCCCATAGTGGTAATCTTCCCTCTACCAGGGAAGAGAAAAAAGAGTTTAAGGTGCAGTCCTATTTTGTAACTTAGCAAATCCATTTGCTACCTTGTTTTCTTCTGATTCCATGTTCTAATGTATCTATATTCTTGAAATTTTAGGATTTGGTTAAGTCCAAGATGATAGCTGTAGATGAAGATAACTACAAAGAAGCCATTGAAGCTGCTTTCAAAGTTTTTGCTCCTCGTGGAATCAGTAAGTAGATATCTTGTTTTGCGTGTGTAGAAACTTGACATATAATTTGGCACCACATAGGTTAATTGTTTTCATGGTTGAGTTGTAACGATTGTTGATACTAGAGCTAAACCAACGTAAAAAAGATTTCACAGATCGAATCATAGTATCCCTCATGTTGAACCAAACCTGTTTTCTCTTCCAGGCTCAGAGGTTCAACAAATTTGTAACGATAGTTGTGCTGAAGTGAGCTCAAATTCCTCAGACTTTTGGGTGTTGGTAGCCGCTCTGAAGGTTTAAAACTTGAAAATCTCTCTGTCAAAACTCATACTTTATAGTTCAATTTCATTTAGGAAGTGCACGTGGTTGGGCAAACTTTCAGGGTTTTAAAACAAATCATATACTGCAACTCATTATTTTTTGAAATCATAATACTCATACATAACCACCTGCAGGAGTTTGTTTCAAGCGAAGGTGATGGAGAGGCACCCCTTGAAGGATCTATACCAGATATGACGTCTTCAACAGAGTTAGTGTACTTGCGTCGTTAGCATTACATGTCATCCTCAATCGATTTTTTGCTAATATAGCTGTATTGTTATTCTTTGTAGACACTATATCAATCTGCAGAAAACATATCTAGCCAAAGCCGAAGCTGATTTTCTTGTGATGGAGAAACGAGTTAAAAACATTTTAAAAGAAATCGGTCGAGATCCAAGCAGCATCTCAAAACCAACAATTAAGAGCTTCTGCAAGAATGCGAGGAAGCTTAAAGTGAAAATACTAAACTGCCTGACAAATTTATTTGCATTCTAATACAGTGTTCTACCTATTTCTTACTTTTTTTTTGGGAGCAGTTTCAGAAACATTTTTGAGTAAAATACCTCATTTTATGCTTTGTAGGTATGCAGATATCGTATGGTAGAGGATGAGTTCAGCAATCCTTCTGTAACCGAAATTCAGAGGTGTTTAGCGGATGAGGACTACAGGTGTGAATGGCTTCACGAAATTTACCCTTTTCATATGAGTACAAAGAAATCAGATGATTAGAAACATGACCTTTCTACAAGCCAGTTCTCTTTTGTCTGTCTCTGCAATTGCAGGAACATTTTGCAGATCTGCAAAGTTTTATAGTATTACCTATTCATTTAGTTAACCTGAACGAACCACATCTTTTAATTCATCTTAGGCGTAGACCTTAATAAAATAGATTTTGGCTTTAGTATAATATTTTTCTAGGCTTGCATGTTTAGCTCATATGCTAATACTGTTACTATTACAGTGGTGCAATGGGATTCTATATTCTCCTTAGAGCTGTGGATAGATTTGCTGCCAACTATAACAAGTTTCCTGGACAGTTTGATGGGTAAGAAACTCATTATGGCACTAAGCTACATTGTATTTCCGAACAATTGGTCCCTGTTTAGCGTTTAACATGCAATACATTTTGGTAGAGGAATGGATGAGGACATCTCTCGTTTAAAAACTACTGCCTTGAGTCTTCTTACCGACTTGGGCGGTAACGGGTCTGTACTTCCCGATGACCTTATCAATGAAATGTGCCGCTTTGGTGCCTCAGAGCTTCATGTGGTTTCTGCCTTCATTGGAGGAATCGCATCTCAAGAAGTCATCAAGGTTTGATTCATATTTTCTTCTTATCATCTCAATTTCGAGTCTTATAGGGAAGTCAATAGCTTTTAGACATCCATACCAAGATAATTGAATATGTAGTTGTCTCTGTCTCACTCTCTTTCTTTGTTGCAGCTTGTCACAAAGCAGTTTGTTCCAATGTTGGGAACTTACATCTTCAATGGCATTGATCACAAGTCTCAACTATTGACATTGTAGACATCTTTCTTACACTTTGGCATGAAACGGGGATAGAGAGCTTTATCATACAGTGAATTAAAAGGAAAGCTTTGCTCGGATTCCGAGTAACAGATATAGTTCAAGGATGATTCAACGGACATAATCCTTCGCCAGATTTGCCAAGATCTTTGCTTTGCTTTGTCATGAAGGTTACAAAAATTTAGAGGTTTCATTTGTGTTACATTGACCAGAGTGAAGTTAGTCTCATAATATGGGCCAGAGAAAGCCCATTTTCACATAATTCTAGTCGGCAAAATGTTTGAAGTGATCATTTCTGTCTCATTGAAAACGACAAGAATTATGTTAACATCTTATTAAATTGAGAGTTATTAAATCGACAAAATGGGGTCCAAGAATAAAGATCAATCGAATATTGAAATTATCTGAATAGTTGATGGCATAAAAGAAGCAATTACATCATAAGTTGCTGCTTCAAATGAAAAATGAGAATAGCTAAGAGCCACAAATACAATAGCGGGGATTTGGGGCAATAAAGACAATTAAAAATGTATATGGACTTATGGGAAATACATAAAAATTAGAGGCCACAAATACTTAAGAGGTTTCACTCGTTACTACCATGACATTTCGTTTTCGATATTAAAGTTACAAATTACACCATAGTGTTTATGTATTTATATGCATGTGTTATGATATCTATAGAGGTATATTAAAATATAATATAGTCTTGTAAACTTTTAATATCTGTTAACATTTAAAACCAAGAAAAGAAAAAAAACAGTCGACATGCGATTCTGTAGATATCATTAGGATTGCGTGTGAGTTTTGTGAACAGCATTTTGAAAAGATTACAGTTCTAATGACGCAAAACGAATCTTATAATATCTAAACAATCATCACTATTAAGAATAATATAGTCCAAAATAGATATTTGTTAAAGCATTAATTAACCGAAATTGATGAATCTAGCTCTTAATTTGTTTAAAAAGGTTACCGCTTACACTGTTAATGTGTAATTAGCAGTTTAATATATTTGTAAGGTTGAAGCTTCAATCAAAGACCAAATTTTGCGCATTCAGTAAAAGCAATTATACTTAATAAAAAAGCGAACAAAATTAAAAAGAAAAAAAAAAGTGAAAATTTTATAGTTTCAATTAAATGTAATTGCCGAGTTCTTCTCAGTTTCGTAGTTAGAATGATCCAACTAATGACTATGACATCTAGGATTTGATTCCTCCCCTCTATGCAATTGCTAGATTAAATAGGAATTTTAAAGGTTGGGCTAGGTTATGGATCGGGTCTTGTCGATCCAATTGTTGACAAAAAAACAAATTAAATGTAATTGCTTTTTAATATTCATACTTAATTACAACTTGAATACGTGACAAGAACTTTTAACATAGAAGTTTCCATAATAATGTTTCTATTATGAGATTTGAATAAACACTTTTTGTTGAATAATATTCTAGTTCCAATGTAAAACAATGATTTGAGAAAAGATTTGTTTGTGAGAAAAGGAGTTTGCAACAAGAGAGAGATGTCAGCTTTAAAGGGGTTTGCTTGAAGAAGAGAACGACCAAACTTAGACAAATGAATTAGGTAAAGTGAATGTCTCCTCTTTCAAGCAATGCACCTAACTTCTACTTCTTCATTCATTGCCCCAATCTACTCTTTTTAGTCCACCGTATAATTCAACTTCACATCGAAAAGATAAAGAAGAGAATTTTATTCTCTTTAAATTTTAACATATAGGAGATAAGAACGTGTTTATATAACATTAATTGGTTTTAAGTTGGAAATTTATAATATCATAGATTATTGATTTTTTTTAATAACTTGAGTAATTCGATTCAACAAAACCATCATAAGCATAAAGAACTCCAAACTAATGAGAAAATGTTTTTCCGAGAATGGTTTCACATATCAATATGTCATGAGATGTCAATGTAAGTTATATGAATACAAATAATGCTATGCGCCGAATGTGATTTTCAAAATCACTTGAATTTGAAATAATACAATATTACTTTCCTAAATTTCAGTATTACCACTGGACCATTTGTGGTTTGAATAATTGGTATACTGTTATCACACATGTTTTGTTTTTCTTAAATATAGTTCTTTCCATGACCAGACCAACTCACTAAAGCAGCTCACTTTTGCTTCCTTGTTGTAACAAAGCTCTTTAACTGGCTGGTCGGAAGATTTGAGGTAGTAAATATGAAACATAAAAAGTAAATAACAGATAACAAGACCCGTACCTTACATTATGATTTTATGGAAAGCATCAATATTGGTTGCGAAAGTTGAATACTTAAATGACACTTTCTCATTTTGATGGAATTATTGGTGGCCATACATACATGTGTATAATAATGCATAAGTCTATTTAAAGCTCTATATCTAGCTACTTCACTTTTATTGTTATGAATCGTTAAATTTTTTGGCTTCCTCTTTGGCACACCAAATAATCATTCTATCTATCGACTGGTCAATGATAAAAGACATGAAAATTACTTGCTAATATAATTATACATAAAAAGACCTTGAAATAGTTTGTCCATATTCACTGGATATGTAACAAATATGAAAGATAGATCTAAAGATAAATAAATAAGTGGATAACATTGATCGAATCAATTCATTACAGTCTCTGTGTGTTACTTAAATAATATAGCACCGACTTTCTTAAATGCTCACATGCCATGAGCACAATCATCGATGGAATATTGCATTAAGAGAATAAAAACTTGGAATACATATAATTTTTCTCACATTCGAGTTCAGAAACCTGGTTGAGAACAAGATTTGAATCGACCAAACATTACTAAATTTGAAATGATAACAAATATTTATATACATATGTGTGTTAATGTTTCGGTTACGACATATATATGTGTTTCCCTAGGTAGAACAGAAAAGATGTCTTTTTAACTGAATTTCATAATAGTTCTATTGACCTTGGAAATTGAGAAGTTGTACTGATAAACTGGCTTTTACTTAATTACCGTAATTAACTTGGTTAAACATATAGAATCTTTATATGGAATACATGATTGGTCCACTTAGATGTAAAACTCAAAAATATATCCAATATCTCACCAAATTAAGTGTATATTTTCAAAGAAAGTTACTATTGGTGGTAGAACTCCTATATAGTGTCTTAGGCATAAAATGTTCAAAATTCTTCGTTTCTTAATATTGGAATTTAGTAATGTTGTAACATGTTATCCCATGTTTAAATGGTTATGACAATAAATTTGGATATCCGCACACATTAGAATGTTTACATGGTTTTTTTCGTTTTTAGAAATCAGATTTTATGATTTGTTGATCTATTAATTAGTAGATTTAGAAAACCAATTTGAAAGAAAAATTATTGGGTTATGAGTGTTTGTGGTCAGGTGGCAAGAAACGAATCCGGACGGTACATACGTTGCGGGTTCGATTTCTCCAACACTCGAAACTAAGTTACAATTATTTTGGATATCTTTATACGAATATGAACACAAAGAATCTATCTGTAAACTGCACTCTTCAGAAGAATAGTCCAGAATTCTCGCATAAGATGTCAGAATTTCTAAGTTATTAAAAAAAAAAAGTTATTGGTTGGTCCAACGCTTGTTGCTCATGGCAGTTCCATTGGATTAGATTATCAAAGTTATCGAGAAAAAGGTATAAATAGAGCGAATTATGAAACAATTACGTAAATATATGAACCATAGATGATGGCAAAGTGATGCATGTGGACATAACTTGCTCAGACTAACATACATGATGGGCTGTAAAATCGTATATGGTGACACGTGGAAAAAGCTCGTGATGTAGGACCTACGACTCATTTTTGGAAAAAACAACTAGTATCAAGTGAATTTTTATTTCTTAACAAAAATTTTTTCATATCTAAGGATCTAACAAAAACAAAAAACTTATAAAATTTTGACCATTTTACCTTTGTATCTATATAATATATTACATATATATGTATTAAAAAGTTATACGCTGAATCGTTCTATTTAGTGCTAATAAAAAAGTTTTCGATATAACTTATTATATTACTAGATATCAATATTGTCATCATATTAACTCTTCCATTTTTATTAGATTAATATGTTTGGTAACTATGTATTAATAATATTACAAGATAACATATTAACATGTTAATATTACTATTAATATGTTAAATTTTTTGTTATATTTTGTTTAAGTACTACTATTCAACAGTTTTCTATATTTAGAAAAAAAATTGTTTATTTTTAGTTGCTATTTTACGATTTTTATGCAAAATTTATTGTATTTTTAGTATTTTTGACTCTTTAAATTCTGCAGATTGATTTGTGATTGGTTAAAATATTTTGAAATTTGTGATAAACTATAATTTATTTAGAAAAAATAAAACAATTAATAATTTTTTAATATGTGTGAAAAACCTAAAACATTAACTATTAAAAGACAGAGGGAATATTAATTATTTTATTACCTTATTTGTTAATAATATATTACAAATGTTATTATGCTAATATTTATTGTAATTGTGTAACCACGGGAGTATATTGGGATATATTGGTAATATGATTGTTAGATCCTTAAAAAAAATTTGTTTTCTCAATGCAGTGCTATATTTGTACCATTGAATATGTGAATGTAACTCCTCACCAATTGCTTCCATATTCTTTGTCATTCAATCATGACTAAAATAGATATTTTTAATTAACAAATAAATGAAACGAATATATTTTTGTCCACTAAGATTTTGTTTGTGTATTATAAATCAAACTGTTGTCTTTAATTAATTCTGTTCAACAAATGACAAGGACAGGACAAAAAAACAAGAGATTACTGTCACTACAATAATGATTCCAAAATTCTATTTAGAAACTAGCAGGGAACAAAATATAATTATTAATCTATTCAAGGACTTTTTGGTAAATTCTTAAAACTCTCGGTCTGTTTTATTAAAGTCGAACTAGACGGTTAAGAAGTCGTTCTGATTTCGTCTCCGCTTCTCTTTAACGTCGTTTCTCTTCCATATTTTCCTGCGAAAATCAAAGAGAGTCATACAGAAGAAAGAGCTTCTTCAATCTTCTAATCATCTGTCAAAATTCTCAGATTGTGGTTTCGAAAGCTCTAGAATCTTAAGGTGGCATTGTTTGTTGTTGGGTCAATTTTCTGGGTTTTTAGCTGATTTAAAGTGTTTTGGTTGCGATGATGAAGCTCATCGGCTTCAGATAGCTATCCAAAAGTTCTGTGGATCTTTGTTTATTTTCTATTTGGAGGAAAAATGTCGACGAAGATCAAAGGAGAGTATTCTTCTAGAAGCTTCGTATCGAGGAAATGGACATTGGTACTCTGCTTAGGAAGTTTCTGCGTCGGAATGTTCTTCACTGATCGGTAATATTACGAAATTACCATCTGATCTTTCTTTCTCTTGAGATTCATGTTAATATTGATTTGGGTGTAATTAACATAATTAATCTTTTTGTAGACATAACAAAACTTTAGTTGATAGCTTATATGATTTTGTTGTTGTTATTGCAGGATGTGGAATATTCCGGAATCTAAAGGCATGACTCGTCCATCTGTAACAGAAGCTGAAAGATTGAAGTTGATCTCAGAAGGATGCAATCCAAAAGCTGTGAGTGAAAAATGGAATGTTCTTATTTGTAAATTCGATTATGAAACTTCTCAATCTGATTAATTTTCCCATTAGCTTTACCAGAAAGAAGTAAAAAGAGATCCCCAAGCTTTGTTTGGAGAAGTATCCAATACACATAATGCTTTACAGTAAGTTTTGTTTTTGTGTTGTGTGAATTTGATAACAGAAGTTTTTGGAACTTCTGATGTTTAACAGCCTTTTATGTGATCTGTAGGACATTGGATAAAACCATTTCAAGCTTAGAGATGGAGTTAGCTGCAGCAAGGTCAGTGCAGGAATCTTTAGGGAATGTAGCTCCTGTATCAGATGATATGGGGAAGAAGCAACCGCAAGGGAAGAGACGGTTTTTGATGGTTGTAGGGATTAATACAGCTTTTAGTAGTCGAAGGAGAAGAGATTCTATCCGAACAACGTGGATGCCTCAAGGTTTTAATATCACCTTTTTCTTTCTTAATAGCCTGTTTATCTTGATCAAATATGTTCCCTAATGATTATATCTGATTAAATTGTTGTTTTTAGGTGAAAAGAGAAGAAAACTTGAAGAAGAGAAGGGGATTATCATCCGGTTTGTTATTGGTCACAGGTGAGAATTCAATGTCCTTTAAGTATAGTCAAGTTTTTGATGTGAGTTTCGCTTTGCTTCTTCTCTCTATACTGATGATTTGTGTCATTGATTCTGTAGTGCCACTTCAGGGGGAATTCTAGATCGAGCCATAGAAGCTGAGGACAAAAAGCATGGAGATTTTTTGAGACTGGTATAGTTATGATTTAAATTCTCCATTTAGAAGTCTAAGCCTTAATTCTCTCTTGCCTATTATCTTCATTTTTATTGTTACCTTGTTTTTTATAGGACCATGTTGAAGGGTACTTAGAGTTGTCAGGCAAGACGAAAACTTACTTTTCTACTGCGTTTTCTATGTGGGATGCAGATTTCTATGTCAAAGTAGATGATGATGTCCATGTAAACATAGGTAAGTTTAAATGCTTCCACATTGACCTCCCCTCGATTATACGAGGAAAACGATTTGACTTGGTTTTATGTCGTTTGCATATGTTATAGTGTTAATAATCTAGTAGTAATGCAGTCAATGTTTCTTTGTAATGTCTGCAGCAACACTTGGGGAAACTCTTATTAGACACCGGAAAAAACCACGAGTCTATATCGGTTGCATGAAATCTGGTCCTGTCCTCTCTCAAAAGTAAAGCATCTCCCATTTTTCTCCTTGATATCAGTATTGTACTCTAGTTCTTCCTTTTGTTAAGTCTTGTTGTTTTATGGAGCAGAGGGGTGAGATACCATGAGCCAGAGTACTGGAAATTTGGTGAGAATGGGAACAAATATTTCCGTCATGCTACTGGACAGTTATACGCCATTTCACGAGACTTGGCTTCTTATATATCAATTAATCAGTAAGATGAAGCTGAGATTTCATTCTGTCCATGACTTATATGTTAGCTTATGTATCTCTTCGTTCTGATATATGCTAAATGTTTTAGGCATGTTCTTCACAAGTATGCGAACGAAGATGTTTCAATAGGAGCTTGGTTTATCGGGATCGATGTTAAACACATTGATGATAGAAGATTATGCTGCGGCACTCCTCCTGGTATGTCTTAAACTCGTTATGTCACCTGCTTGATGTGATAGTTTATTAGATGCTTCAAAAAGTGTAGATAACTCCTATTATTTGTATATAGACTTTTAGAACTTAGGAAAAATGTCAACATCTTTTGTGTTGCCCACCTAACTGCAATAATATCTGAAGAGATGACTAGTAACTATCAAAATCTCTATTGACACAAAGTCTTACCAAAAAAGTAAATGCTTTATTTTGACAATAACATCAAATCTTACTTGTTGTTTCAAACCTGAAACATACTACAAATGTACTCAAAATATGTTAAAAGTTATAGTTTGGTATTGCAGATTGTGAATGGAAAGCACAAGCTGGAAACATCTGTGTAGCATCATTTGACTGGAGCTGCAGCGGAATCTGCAGATCAGCAGATCGCATGAAAGAGGTTCATCGACGTTGCAGTGAAGGCGAAAAAGCTCTTTGGAGTGCCACGTTTTGACATATAAACAGAGTAATGATAAAAGGCATACAGGTTTTGTTCAGACCCCCCAAACAGCTCAAAGATCAGACGAAGGTCCGGAGATACAATTCTTAATATTACCAAGAGATGTCCACTTTTGTATTCATAGGTAGAAAGGAGAGGCAGTATTAGATAGATAAATGTGAGAATCTCTAGAAAGAAACGCTATTGCGTTTGGATCGTTTCCATTGTGGCGTTTTGTTGTAGTAAGGAAACCAAACACTGCACTGTAACGCCCCTACTGTTTTGTTTGGCTTGGAAATGAGGCAACTTGTGGAATATTTACATCAATACAAATCACTAATCCCTGACACTTTGGTCCATAAAATTGCCACTAAGACAGAAATCTACGTTTGACTGAAAAAAAGTTGAGACTTTTTATTTGGGTTCGTAACTCTATTCTGTGGCCACCAAAGTTTTCTTTAGAGAAAACCCCAAATGGAAATGAGGTTTGGTTTATCCTTAGATGCATGGCGCGTGTCACTTTGTTTTTCTCACCAAAAATTAGATTGGACACACGTCTTATCTCTCAGAAATCAACTATTACCACTTAAGATTATCTTGTCCGTCTTATGATAATTTTCCAGTTTAAGAGATATTTTTTCAGCTTTACTTGGGGACTATGTAACGGTTGTAAGTTTTTACACGTGTGTACATGAAGAGGAGGATACAAATATCCATCACTGAGAAGAGCAAAAGGGTTGGGAAGTTAACTAAGTGAAATAGCTATGGCGGAAATAACGAGTTTGATCGCAATATGGTTTCCTTTGTTGGTGTTGTTCTGTTTTGGTCTGTATTGGTTGGTTAAGAAAGTGAATGTGTGGCTCTATGAGTCTAGCCTTGGAGAGAACAAGCACTATCTGCCACCAGGACATTTGGGTTGGCCTTTCATTGGCAACATGTTGTCTTTTCTCAGAGCTTTCAAAACTTCTGATCCTGACTCCTTCACTCGCACTTTAATCAAAAAGTAATCATCTCAGTATACTTTGATTTCAATTTCATAATTCAACTTTCCTCATCATTACCCACTCCCCAAGTCTCTTTATGGCCAATGATATGCAGGTATGGACCTAAAGGTATCTATAAAGCACACATGTTTGGGAACCCAAGTATTATAGTGACAACACCAGATACTTGCAGGCGAGTGTTAACAGATGATGATGCCTTCAAGCCAGGTTGGCCAACATCTACAATGGAACTCATTGGAAGGAAGTCATTCATTGGTATCTCCTTTGAGGAACACAAAAGACTCAGGCGTTTGACAGCTGCTCCAGTCAATGGCCATGAAGCTCTCTCTGCCTACATACCTTACACTGAGGAACAAGTTATCACTGGTCTTGAAAAATGGACTAAAATGGGAGAATTCGAGTTCTTGACTCATCTGCGTAAGCTTACTTTTAGGATCATCATGTATATCTTGCTTAGCTCTGAGAGTGAGACTGTAATGGATGCATTGGAACGAGAATATACTGCTCTTAACTATGGAGTTCGAGCAATGGCTGTCAATATTCCTGGATTTGCTTATCATAGAGCACTCAAGGTCTAAAATCTCACTTTTTGTCTATTCACTTGTTCTATATACTATTTTCTTAAAGATTTTGAGGATGATTCTCTTACAGGCGAGAAAAGCTTTGGTAACTGCTTTTCAATCAATTGTGACTGAACGCAGAAATCAAAGGAAACTGAACATTTTAGCGAATAAGAAAGATATGTTGGACAATCTTCTTAATGTTAAAGATGAAGATGGAAGAACATTAGATGATGAAGAGATTATTGATGTTCTTCTGATGTATCTTAATGCTGGTCATGAATCCTCTGGTCACACTATTATGTGGGCTACCATTTTCCTACAAGAACACCCTGAGTTTCTTCAAAAAGCAAAGGTAAATGGAGAGAACAAATTACTTCATTTTCTTGTCATTACCTTATAATTTCGTCTGGACTGATTCATATGATGATACTATAGGTCGAACAAGAGATGATTCTGAAGAACAGACCTAATGGACAAAAAGGTCTAACTCTAAAAGAAACTCGGCAAATGGAGTTCTTATCACAGGTGAGATTTTGGTGTTCTATGTTTTTATCACATTAGTTGGTGATTTGTTTTGAATTGATAGAAAGAGGTGTTTCTGCACTAGGTTGTTGATGAGACACTTCGAGTCATAACATTCTCACTTACTGCTTTTCGAGAGGCAAAGACTGATGTTGAAATGAATGGTTAGTAACTTAGTGTATATGCAACTACATGACTTTCATGAATTATACAATACACCTGTTCAGTAATTTGCATGATTCTATTAATCGTGCAGGCTATTTGATCCCAAAAGGTTGGAAGGTTTTGACATGGTTTAGAGAAGTTCACATGGACCCTGAAGTCTATCCAGATCCAAGAAAATTTGATCCTTGTAGATGGGATGTAAGTTAAAAGAGTCATCATCTTACTTAGTGTTTGTATCTAAAAAGTGTTCGAGTCATTGTTTGGATTTGTAGAAAGGTTTTGTACCAAAAGCTGGTGCGTTTCTTCCTTTTGGAGCTGGAAGTCATCTATGTCCAGGAAATGATCTTGCTAAGCTTGAGATTTCAATCTTTCTTCATCACTTCCTCCTTAAATATCGGTAAACAAAGTTTGTTTAAATCCCTAAACTCATTATCATTTCTGTGTTATGTTGAAATAACTTCATTGGCAAATCATATTCACAGAGTGACAAGAAGCAACACCAAGTGTCCAGTGATGTATCTGCCTCATACCAGACCAACTGATAATTGCTTGGCACGAATTAGTTATCAGTAACACAGTGGAAGTCTGTGATTAAATACTGTTAACTCTCTTGTTCATTAACCCTTAATTTACTCTGTTCTATGAAACAGAGGAAATGTGTGGATTTTGATACAATGGCCTGAAAATTAATAAAGCTTTTTACATTAATGACATGAAAGTAATGTTTTATATAAATGGATAATAATGGTTGGGAGAGAATAAGCCTCAAACACAAGTCATCAAGCTCTGACAAGAGTGTCCACTAACTACTTTCAGACAAAAGACAGAGACAAAACTTAACAGGTTGGAGGATAGACTGTTTATTAATAATTTAGACTTTTGTTTTTTTTTATTAACTTTCTCAAGTAAACAGCCAAAAGACCGAAGCTTTACAGTTCATAGATAGGATCCAATGTCGAGATTCTCGCAATTTATGAGTCTCCAAATTAGTCAATCTTCGTTCTCTGTGGATTTGATTCGTTATCTGAGACTCTGATTGAATCAATTCCCAGCTTTTTCTTTCCTTATCTTGAATCATCCTCTGTTTTAATCCCAAATTTTGGAAGGATTGAAAAAAGCTATAAAAGGGCTGAATCTTCTGAAAAATGGCAACTAGAGGAAGTAGATCGGAGAAAGTTAAGAGGATTTTTCAGCAATTTGATGGAAATCACGATGGTGGGCTTAATCGAGAAGAGATGGCAGCTCTGGTTGTCGCTGTAAACCCTAGAGTGAAATTTAGTGATGAACAGATCAATGCAATTCTCGATGAGGTTTTTAGAACTTACGCTGAATTTATCGATCCGAACAAAGGTTTAACTTATGATGGTCTTCTCCGTACTTATGACGACGGAGCTGGAGATGTTGACAGAGATTTCGACGCATTAGGGCTTGAGCTTAATGTTGAAGAGACGACGAAAGCTTCGGAGGTTGCATCGTCTTCTTCGATTACAGATGATAGAGTTGTTGAAGCGCAGAAGAAGCAGAGAACTGCGGCTTGGGCGGTTTCACCGAACCATGGAATTGTGTTTGACGAGACGTGGAAATTGGTTGATGATTTGGAGATTTTGGTGAAGAGATTGAAGACGAAACAGGAGAAAGAAGGAAAGTTGAAAAGTGATAGTAACAATGGTAATAATAGTAATGTAGATGCGTTTTCTGATGCTGGTTGGTCTAGAGAGATAGGTCCATCTGCAGAGCTTTCTGATAAGAGAATTTATTGGGAAGAATCAAGTCATGATTATGGAGTGTTTGTGAAGGAATTAGGAGTGTTGAGGAGTAAAGCAGATGGAGCTAGATCGAGGGAAGAAGCTTTTGATGGACATATGGCGATTGGTAGGGTTTTGTATGAGCATCAGTTGTTCAAAGAAGCTCTTGTTAGTTTTAAGCGAGCTTGTGAGTTGCAACCTACTGATGTGAGACCTCATTTTAGAACTGGGAACTGTCTCTACGTTTTGGGGAAATACAAAGAATCTAAAGATGAGTTTTTGTTGGCTTTGGAAGCAGCTGAATCTGGTGGTAATCAATGGGCTTATCTGCTTCCTCAGATTTATGTGAATCTCGGTATTGCGCTTGAAGGTGAAGGTATGGTTTTGAGTGCTTGTGAGTATTATAGGGAAGCTGCGATTTTATGTCCTACGCATTTTAGAGCTTTGAAGCTTCTAGGTAGTGCATTGTTTGGTGTGGGTGAGTATAGAGCAGCAGTTAAGGCCTTAGAGGAAGCTATTTACTTGAAACCGGATTACGCAGATGCTCATTGTGATTTAGCTTCGTCGTTACATTCAATGGGTGAGGATGAGAGAGCTATTGAGGTTTTCCAGAAAGCAATAGACTTGAAACCTGGCCATGTTGATGCTTTGTATAATCTTGGTGGGCTTTACATGGATTTAGGTAGGTTTCAGAGAGCTTCGGAAATGTACACTAGGGTGTTAGCGGTATGGCCTAACCATTGGCGTGCTCAGCTCAACAAGGCGGTTTCTTTGTTAGGTGCTGGAGAGACTGAAGAAGCTAAACGAGCGCTTAAGGAGGCACTGAAACTGACAAACCGGGTTGAGTTGCACGATGCGATATCTCATCTGAAACATTTGCAGAAGAAAAAGGGCAAAAAAAACAGTACAAATGGTAATGGAGGAGAAGGTTCATTTATCATCGTGGAGCCTTCCAAGTTCAAGACTGTGGGCGAGAAGACAACTTTGAGGCCGGATTTAGCCACAGCCCTTCAAGTTAGAGCCTTTCAGAGGGTTACAAGGCTTGGGAAATGCGATGTAGAGGCTGTACGAAAGGAGATGAGAGACAACAATGTTCCTGTATCGTATTCCGGAAGCGGAGGTCCCACAAAATCAATCAGAAAACCCAATTTAGAGGAGATTCTCCGGCGTCTGCTTAATTCGTTGAAACCTGAAACTTTTCAAGGAGCAATCAAGGTGATAAACGAGAGAATCCTTTCGGTTCTTGATGATTCGGGATCAGGAAGAGTTGATATGGGTATGTTCTATGCTGTGATTGCACCTTTATGCAGTGGACATTCAGACAAACGTAAAAGAGTTGCTTTTGATGCGCTTCTATGGAGACCTGTTAACGAAGGAAGCTCTCAAATAACAAAAACAGATGCAGTCAAATACATGAAACTGTTGAGAGCTATTTACATTCCATCATACGGAATGAGCGAAATGTTAGAAGTTCACGGAGACGAAACAGCAGACTCCTCAATGACTGTTACATTTAATCAGTTTTTAGCCATGTTCGACGATCCGGAATGGGGATTTGGTATCATGTCTACGATTCTGAAACTAGAGGCAAACGATAGAAACCGTCATGGAAACCAAGTTTGTTCTGTTTGTCGGTATCCAATTATCGGATCTCGGTTTAAGGAAGTAAAAGCCAGGTTTAGTTTGTGTAACCAGTGTTACAGTGAAGGGAAGGTTCCTTCATCGTTTAAACAAGAGGAATACAAGTTCCGAGAATATGGAAGTGAAGCTGAAGCCATGAAAGCTAAGTGTACTTGTTTTTCTATGCAATCTCATAAGAAACCGATTACCACTTGAAACTAACCCCGTCAGATCGTTGTGTCTAATTTGACAATTGTAACCTCTTCTTCTTCTTCAACTTGTGTGCATAGTTTCAGTTAAGTGTGTAATGATAAGACTCTGCAATGTTGTTTTGGTATATCAATCTTTTTTACAACATATCTCTGATGAAATCGAGATTTAGTGTGTCCTTGACAATGAGAAATAAGCCAAGAAATAACACAAGCAAAATTCCAGACGACATAATCCCTTGCTCCACCTCTATTGGTAACTTCCTTCCACCTCGAACCGCTTCCAACAAGATCAAAGCCAATGTTCCACCATCGAGAGCCGGTAAGGGCAACAGATTGATCACTGCAAGGTTTAGATTCAACAATGCAGCAAACTGATAAAGCCCATCAGTATTTGATCTAGCCACTTCTGCACCAACCGCAATGATAGCAACAGGACCAGCTACTTTACTTGCAGTTTGAGAGAAGTTCAAAAAAGTCTGTTTCAAGCTATCCAACACATTGTAGGAGAGTCCAAAAAACTCTCTACCAGTGAAACTAAAAGTCTCTGGTATGTTCTTAGGTCTAACCTTAGAGAACCTTACATTTGGTGATAGCTGAACACCAATTTTACCAGTCCCATCAAAACTCTTATCAGGTGTGATCTCGATTTCGAAATCCTTCTTCCCTCTTACAATCTTAAGCAACACATTGTGATTAGGATTCCTCTTTACAAAATCAACAACTTTCGAAACAGAATCAGAACCGGAATTCGATAATTCAATACCATCAACAGCTAAGATTACATCTCCAGGAAGCAAACCATCACGAGAAGCAACAGAGAAAGCTTTAACATCAGGAACTAGAACACCAGGAAAAGATTCTTGTACTGGTAATCCAACAGATATCACTTGAGTGAAGATTATAGCGTAAGCGAAGATAACATTAGCTACAATTCCAGCTGAAACCACAATCACTCTATCCAAAATGG
>OVAX01001866.1:0-37427 GCA_900406405.1 Lepidium africanum | reverse complement strand
ATTTTGTGAAAATTCTGCAGTATATAAATTCTGAATTTGCCCAGCTACAAAATCCATTTATTCGTCTTTGGTTTTGTACCCGAAACAGAGAGTAACACAAGGAATAAGTTCATAAACGTTGGAGCCTACATAAGGAACTTTTATGGTTGCTATCTTTGATGACAAATGTGATTTTGATTTGTGGAAACACAAGATGATGTGTCAATTGGAGATTTTGGATTAAGAGTCTACATTGGAGGAGGAAATAGTTGAGGTAGAGCCGTAAAGTAAACTGATAAGGATGGAGAGGTTAAGTCCAAGCCTAAGGTGGTGGATCTTCAAAAGGATAAATGTGCAAAGAATCTGATCAGTAGGATTCTTAGTGATATTATTCCAATGAAAGTGATGAAGGAAAAGATATCATTGGAAATCTGAGACCATTAGAAAAAGATTATCAATCTAAGGTAAGGTCCAACAAAATATATTTGAAGAATAAATTAATTCACTAGTTTCAAGATGGTTGAAACACAAGGCATTGAAGAAAACATGAATGATTTTCTTAAGCTGCTATATGACCTAGCCAGTATTAACGTCAACATTGTTGATGAGGATCAAGCGCTTTATATTCTAGATGCACTACCTAAACAGTATAATCAGTTGGTGGACAAACTTAAGTATGTAAATAGAAATGATATACTTACATTCAATGACGTTGTTAACTATGCATATTCAAAGGAGAGAGACCTTAAGGAGAAAGGTATACTGCCTAAACCAACACACTCAGAAGGGTTGTTGTTAGTGATAAAAGCTGATCAAGTCAAAGATATAAGCAAAATGGGGGATCTAGGTTGAAAAGTAGACATAAGTCTCAGTCTAAGCCTAAAAATACCTAAGGATGCTAGGTATGTGGCAATGAAGGTCACTCGAAGCATGATTTCCCTGAGAGAAAAGGAAAAGAGCCTCAAAAAAATTCAACTAACTCAACAAACATAGTGTATGTGGAACCTATAGTTATATCCACAATTGAGAAAAATCATATGACCTCAAAAAATATTATGGAAGTAAACAATGAATCAGTGAGTGCTAATCATCCTAGAGATGAACGAGTTTTAGACGTTGGGTGTTCATTTCATAATATACCTCATAAGGATATTCTATTTGACTTGGAAGAATTTGAGGGTGGCAGGGTGTTGATGACAAACAATACTCATAGTTATGTTAAGGGCATGAGAAATATTCGGATTGTTAATGATGTGATATTGGGCAGCTCCACTTTAAACTCAACCTCAAGACTCAACCGGTGCAGCTCAGTTACAACTTCAGCAACAATGGAATGTGGAAATGGCTATGGAACCAAGAAGAAGAGCGATCAAATACAGCACACTCATACCTTGATGCTTGAGATAAGCATTCAAGAAGATTAACCAAAGAGTGTGTAGCTTGATTGCACTCTTTTTCCCTAAAATGAGTTTTATTCCATTAGGTTTTCTCCTTAAAGTTTTTAATGAGGCCTTTGGGCTACACTATTAAGAAGCTCTTTGGTTAATAAGATTCTACGCCAAATAAAGGCCCAAAATCGTGGTTTAGAGTCCAAAGGTTCAATAAGGAGTCAAATGAGAGTTTAATAATGTTGAAGTTTCAAGACAACTTTTATTGTTATGTCATTTTCGAGAATATCTTGGGAGTGTGTCCAAGATTTCTCATCTTCTCATTTTCCCTTTAAATTTCGTGGCTTCTAATGGAATAAACAACAAACTTTGGATTAAAAATGTCTTCTTAAATTTGTTCACTCTTTGGTGTGTAATATCCAAAGAACCGACGGAATATCGAAGGCCTTCCGCATCCTTCGTGCGACCTAACGATCCATCTCGGCTTCTTCTTCATCTTTGTGGTTTAAGGCAAGCCAAATATGTCCTCTCAACTCCTTCTGAAGTGTCGATCTTTTTAGGATCTCATCAAGTGGTATCAGAGCCACTTCAGAAGTTGAGTTTTCGATTTCTCTATCATTTCTTATCTTTTCATTTCCTTCAATCTATTTTTCTTTGCTTGTACCATCTGTTCTATTTAATAAAATCATAAAAAGAAGTGTTAACTTGCTAGATCATTGTCAAAATAACATACAGATTGCTTGTTTTTCATATATCTGTTCATATTCACTAGATCTACTCACTACAAGAAATTTGACTTTTATTAGCGGTCGAAGATCGCTATTAATGTGATCCATAGTGGAGTAGAAAACGCTCTGATATGACCCGCGATAGTAGGTCTGAACTGTAACATAGCAGACTTTACTGGTGCTATGTTTGTTGTCGTAAAGATAACACTTTTTTCAATGCAATTATTAATGTTTAAAATAGCGGTATTTTCCTGCTAATAAAGAGAGTTATAATAGCTTTTATGTTTCATTTTTATAGCAATATATTTCTATTATGATTATTTTTTATTTCGTAGCAATTAATTGTAGTATCATAGCAATATGCAGATGCTATTAATTTATAAAAATATTTATTCAATTTAATTAATTTATTATACTTCTCAATTAAATAATAATTCTGAAATAATAAATTTATTTACATTTCTTCATCAGATAATCCATTCACAATCATCATCCCAAATTCAAACACATCAAATACAATTAGAAACACACTATAATGTACTACTCTACAACCATAATTCATTCACAATCATCATCCCTAACATAAGAACATTCATTATCACTATCCAAATCATCAGCTTCTTGAACAGCTATGGGTGCATCAACAAAATCTTCCTCAGTTTCTAACTCATGATAACCTCTTGGAGGTGCTCTCATAATAACATACCAATTAGAGGAGTCATCTTCTCTTGAGTAGAAAACTTGCTTAGCTTGGGAAGGTAGAATGAAAAGATCATTCATATATGCTGCTTGGTTCATATGGAGGTTGACAAGAGTGAAGCCATCTTCTTCCTTCACACAATTACCTTTATTGGCCCAATTGCATTTGAAAAGTGGTACTCTGAAAAAGTGGTAGTCCATAAGTATAATCTCCTTAATCACTCCGTAGTATGTAACCATATCAGCCATATGTCATTCATCTCTCGCACTTGATCTACACATGCTGAAAGCTTTGTATGTTATTCCACTGTTTTGTGTCTACCTTTTAACCTCATCTATGTGAAATCGATGCCCATTAATAACAAATCCTTTATGTTTTACTACAAGATTCCTTGGTCCAAATGCCAACCACCTTAGCTTGGAAGAGAATCGATCCTTTGCATTGGACGGTATCTGATGCAAATTTAATCATCAATTAACAATACCACGACAACAAAAAAATTGAAATAACAATCACAAATAGCAGACATATGCAAATATACCACAATCTGATGCAAATGTACCACAATCTGATGCATAGATAAAGAGCATAGACAAACTGGTACAAAACTTATATTAGACATGTTTATTCTTAACCTACAAGCATATTGTAACTAATACAAAAATTAGCTACTTTCATAGTAGAAAACAAGCACACAACCTTGACTAATAAAACTAACAACAAACTGAGACTGGAGATGATGGTTAGGATAGTAAAGCAAAACAGAAGAGGTCTGTTTAATAAGACCAAAAAACATACAGAACTACTAGTTGACATATTGGAAAAACAGTTAATTCTCAGATTATGGGTATAACACAATCAAGCTCAAATGCAGAAATTCTATTGGAAAGTAAAAGAATGGAGCAAAGAACAATCATCTTTCATCTACACATTCAAACAACAACTTAGCAGCATTGGATAATAATTATAATTCAGGATTATAGAAAAACAGCACAAGTATCATGCTAACCTTTTGCTTTATCCATTGTGCAAACTGCTCAGTATATTTTTTCCATAACAGAGTTTCATTCCTAGAACATTGAGCATCATTATCTTGCAATTCCTCCAAATGCATCCTGGTTTTGAAATATCATAAGAGTTAAAAACGAAACTGAAACTATATATATGCTGCTTAAAAGTGAGAATTGAGTGAAGAAAATGTCTTACTCAACATATGGATCCATAACTGACATGTTCATCAAGATATACCTATGTGCTATGTCCCTATCTCTATCTGAAAGGACACATCTTTACCATTCTGCAATGTTCTACCTTCAAGTAGTGTTGTATCTTCCTCAATATCTTCATTACGGTTCAGTACTTCTTGAACTAGTACAGATTTTTGTAGAAAATTCAAACAGAATGAAATGCATTCTCTAGCTAAATATCCCTTAGCCATACACCCTTTTGGCCTTGCATTATTCTTCACAAATCCTTCAAGTGTTTTCATGTACCTAACAGTCAGTCAATAAGAATATATTAAAATCAGATAATAATGGCTACAACAAGCATATGAATATATCATACCTTTCAAAAGGATACATCCAGCAGAAATGAACCGGACCTCCCAAACGTGCCTCTCTTGCTAAATGTATCGGTAGGTGGAACATGATATCAAATAGGGATGGAGGAAAGAACCTTTCAAGTTGACACATCGTCTTTACAAACTCAGACTCTAAAGTTATCAGTTTATCCGGGTCAATAGTACGTTGACACAATCTATTGAAGTAATTACATAATTGATTTACAGCAATCCTAGGTCCTTTATGTAACAACCCCCGCAAAGCTATTGGCAACAAGTTTTGTAAGAGTACATGATGATCATGAGACTTCAAACCACCTATACTAGGAGGGGTAACTGACACACTATTTGAAATATTCCCACAATAGCCATCTGGACCCCTAAACTTAGATAACCTCTTACAAAAGATTGTCTTTTCGTTTTTGGTTAACCAATAAGGTGCCCAAAGTAAGTATATTTTCTTCCCTCTTACCTCTGTGTGGAGTTTTGTTCTTATTCCAATATCTTCCAAATCTTTTCTTGTATTCAAACCATCTTTTGACTTAACACTTTGCATCAATGTTGACAAAATAACATCACTCACATTCTTTTCTACATGCATTACATCAATGTTGTGACAAACCGGCAAATCCTAACACATTAAACATCTGTATGTTAAATTAAACAATAAACAAATTGCAGAATTTAGCAAAATACACTACCTTCGAGTAAGGTAGTTCAAAGAATATTGATTTTTTTTTCCACCGCCATAGATGATCTGACTCCTCACACTCATCTTATTGAACCGTCTCATCATCCAACAGTTCAACTATTCTTCTTTTCCTTTCCTTATCTAGAGGTTTTCCAAAATTATTCTTGAAATCTTTTAGCGTGTCAAAAATTTCTGCTCCAGTTTGGATCCTGCTAGCATTCCCTTCCTCCACAGTGTTGTCAAACCATCCTTTCTTGTATCTGTAGTGATGATTTGGAGCTAGTCTCTTCCTATTTCCTATGTATACATATTTGCGGCTCTGCTTAAGCCATATACAAGGCGTATCCTTCCCACAGACGTTGCAAGCTTGTTTTCCCTTGACTTTACAACCAGATAATGTTCCTAATGCTGGATAATCACTGATACTCCAAAGCATCAATGCTCTCAGTGTGAACGACTCTTTCTTGAATGCATCATATACTTGAATACCGTCAGCCCACAAATCCTTCAAGTTATCTATCAATGGTGCTAAGTAAATGTCTATGTTGTTACCTGGAGCGGTTGGACCAGGGATCAACATAGTAAGCATAATATTTTCAGCCTTCATACACAATGTTGGAGGAGTGTTGTAGTTTACCAACGAAACTGGCCATGTGCTGTAATTGGTATTCTGTATGGAGAATGAATTTATTCCATCAGTAGAGATGCCAAGCCTAAGGTTTCTTGGTTCAGCAGTAAACTCTGGCCATTTATCATTAACTTGTGTCCAACACAAAGAGCCAACAGGGTGTCTCATTGTACCATCTTCTGTTGCATTGCTATGATGCCAAACCATATCCTCAGCCATTCTCTCTGATCTAAACAATCTCCTAAACCTGTCCTTGATAGGAAAATATCTAAGGACCTTTGCTGGAATTCCAACTTTTATCTCACCACTGTTCTTATGTATCTCCCATCGTGAAGCTTTACATCTTGGGCAAGTATTAGTGTGTTCATACTCCTTTCTATATAAAATGCAATCATTCTTGCAAGCATGGATTGTTTCATAGCCAAATCCAAAAATCTTCAGAAATTTCTTGATTGAATCTATAAACTTTGGAAGAACATTTCCTTTAGGTAGCATATCGTGTATTAAAACCAGCAACTGATCAAAAAAGTTTTCAGACATCCCATTCTTCACTTTAATTCTATAGAGTCCCATGATTGCAGAAATCTTAGTGTGGTTAGGACAACTAGAGTACAATGGAGTTTCAGCTTCTCTTAACCTTTCCTTGAACTCTAAATCTTCTTTTGTTTGCATTTTCTCTTCCTCTTCATCATAATCAGAGCCTTGATTAAGAGAGTCGTTACAACTAAAATAAGCTGTTCTAAACAAATCGAAAGCCTCAGTTTCATGTTCTGTACAACCAGCTTTGTCTCTTGTGTCTCCATGTAAAAACCAACATGGATACATCATGTACTTCTTATCCATACCCTTCACAACCAGGTGTTCTATTACTGTCTCTAATATGTGTCGGGTTAAATTCCGATAATCAATACAAGGACAAGAGATCTCAGTCTGATTACCCAACCTAACTGCTGAAGAATTAACAAAAGTGGTAGCTCCTTCCAAGTACTCAAGACTATTCCTATACATTCGAATGAAGGAGTTAATATGATGAATTGATGTGATTGAGAAACTATTCCTAAGAGAAATTTTTTTTGATTGACAGCAATCACAAGACAGAAGCCATTTATTCTCACTTTGGTAGCCAAATCCATGCCTTGTCCATTTCACAGAAGAAATCGATTTGTAATTGAAAAAAGAGACAGGAAGTGATTATTCGAATAGGCTTTGATTCGAAATCGGACAGCAAGAGATTTTTTGAGTTGGATAGATTTTTCGATTGAATCTGAGAATGGATAGGAGATGAATTTTTATGGCGCAAAATGGTTAGAACTACAAAATTTTCACCAAATTTTTGGCGGACAAGTGATCAACGGTGGAGATTAAAAGGGATGCAAGATCGTACGGTGCCAAATTCGTGAGAGCTGAATCCGCCCAAACATGTTTTCTTTACTCTCATTGGCTGCGTTTTATCTACTTGTCCAAGATCAAAAGAAATTAAAAACTCAAATAATCACTTAAAAATACATTATAAATAACTAAATTACCACACAAAATTAAAATAAAAATAGGATTGGCTAAAATATTATTTGTAAATAGAATTTTGGAAGTAGAATTAAGTTATTAGACAGAAAACATAATGACATGACCAAAGGCTAACACTTGGTTTTAACACTATATGACACATTAGAGTATAGTGTTGGTTTTAACATAAGTCTTTATTTCTCAAAATGTAACTCTAATTCTTGATCATCATTCAATTTCACATAAGTCTTTATTTGTAATTGAGTTATTTTAGGTTGATTCATCCACATCATTAAACTTTAGAATTATTTGTAATTAAATTATTTTAGGTTGATTCATCCACATCATTAAACTTTAGAATTATTTGTAATTGAATTATTTTAGGTTGAATTATTCTACAATGAATTATTAGTAATTAATCAATTATGGTATTAATTTTCTATAACCAAAATTCAGAATACAATTATTACTTTTATAAATAAAATTATTAATTTTCTACAAACTCTTAATCCTAAACCCTAAACCCTAAACCACAAACCCCAAACCCCTAAACACTTAATTCGAATTATCATTATATTCAACTAAGCAAATTTTAACTAAAACTGATTTTGGTTTTTATTAACTTATACCAATCAAAATTTAAATTTAATTAAAATAGATATTTAAACTTATATAATTAAACATACATATATTCAAGTCTTACATGTTCAACACACATGTTCAACACACAAGTTCAACATATATAATACAACATTCAGACCAAGGTTCAACATACAACACATCCATCATTCTTAACATTCATTCAAACCATAATGACTTTATCACTTGGCCATACTATTGCAGTTCCTAAAGCATCTGACATGATCTCAATTTTAGAGTTTTTCCTCCAGACTCTTGCAGTACCTATCTTCATAACCTCAACCCACACTTTGGTTGCATTTTCACCTAATGGCACAAAATGACATATACTTTTAGGATCTGTTGAAGATATCCTTCCTTCAGCAACCTTGCGTCCAGAGTTGTTGCAGTCTAGAAGGATGTACTTCTGTACCTTCTTGGATGAACTTGTGCTAGTACTTGCACTCGCACTCTGTAAAAGGGGAAAAGGCATATATTTAGTATAACAATAAAATAAACTAGCTCAAAAACTTAGTTCAGTGATAAATTTACCAATCCATTCTTCTCATTTGGCTTTGCTGGTGTATTACACAGTGTTCCAACCTTAAGAACATGCCAATCTATTTTGTCATTCACTGAATCATCAATCAGAGTCTTCTTAGGTGTTGGTCTCCATAAAGGGGAAAATTCATTGATAACCTTAACAAGTTTCTGACAGACAACATTACTACCCAATGGAATATTGTTGACTAGCTCTCTAGGATCATCGGAGCACACAATACATTCACCAATAATCACATCATCGAATGTATTAGTCCAATCATATATATTACATCTTTCAGGTTCATCCACGGTGGTATGCTACATTGAAAGATTTATGTAATTAGAATAGAACTTGTTAATATATAAAAGCCATAGTTAAAAAGTTTTACTTTTGTCCCACCAGGAGTGTCTTGACTGTTGTCTGGATTGTTGTCTAATATTACTTTATCCATAGGCCAAGCTAATCTGAAACCAATAGCTTCCTCAATGGAAGACACTTCTCTTGTAGGCCTCCAAAGAGATGTTATAGGGTCTAGTACAGACTTGAAGAGAACAGCAACTGCGTTACATCCAATTGGTATATCATCTATCTTATACGTAGGGTCATCAGTGCAGAATTCTCCTTCAGTAATGAGGATATCATCTGCCTCATACCACTCAAGTATCTAAACTCTAATCCCATCTTTTGTAACCCCACTAACCTCAGAATCAATAGATGTTTTCTATCACATGGAAAACAAATGGTCACAATATATGAACAGATGTATATCAAAAGAACAAAAAAATTTGTATCAAAACTTACCTTGTTTGCAGCTAAGTCACTAACCAAAGACTTCAGTTTATCAATCTCAGATTGCATATCAGCAATCCTTGAGTCTCTTGACTGAAGAAACGCAAGCTTAGTAGAAGTAATACCTCTTCCTAACCCTCTGACTCTTCCAGACTTGTCTTTACCCAACACCTTGCTTACATCATCTTCTCTAATATTATCACCTGATGTCGAATCCATTTGACTATCAAGGGACTGTATTTGTTCCTGAAAACAAAATTTAAACACTAGAAGATGGTCACAACAAATTCAAGCCTAACAGGTTTACCATCTTTAGACAACTCAATTCTATAATTATGTCCTTTCAATGGTGTCAGCAAATTCTGGCCTAACAGGTTTACCACCTTTACGAGTGTGTCCAGCAATCCAAACCTTACTCCTAGTTATCTTCTTAGGGTCTACACTTTTGCTTCTCTACAAATACAAAATAGATATTAAGTCAAATAGATATTAAGTCAAGTAATATTTGAATTAGTTATCTAACCAAATACATACATACCATTTCATGAGCTAAACGTAACATCCCCTTACGACTCGTAGTGTGAGGAATCTAAGCTCTTCTCAGTGCTCTGAATCTGTTGCTTTTTTCCTACAAATACAGAAAATAGTTGGAGATTAGTTTAATTTAAATGAAACATCTTATAAATAGCTTTAATAACCTTGAAAGTTGGGCTTATCCTGCTCCTTATCCAAGTCATCCAAACATGAATTGATGTGATATTGCTAGGTTTTAAATAAAGTCTCTCTGAAGTACTCTTAACATCTCTCAATTGAGACACAAACCTAGACTTTCCTGATCTCCACAAACATCCCATCTGCTTGAAAATAGCATCCTTCTTCCATTCTTCATTCACATTAAACCTCCCCTGAATCAAAATAACAGTTACAGACAAATATAAATAGTTTTTTACACATAATAAAGTCAAGTTATATACCTGAATTTCCTCCCACATTGTCTCTTTGACCTCTTCACTAACCTTTCTCCAGTCATCTACTGTTACAAGAACATGTTCCCTCACAATAGCACCAAGAAATGAAGAAAGCTTCACTGAACCAGGACCTACATGTTCACCGAGATCTGTGAATGTCACCTCAACCTTTTCCAGAGGATTTTTGGCTATTTTACGCAACTTTGTTGGTCCTCTTATCTTTCGTTGTTTCCCATCTGACTCTTGTGTTTGTATTCCTTCTGTCGTAGGACAACTAGTTCCAGCATCAGTACGCTGAGAATCTTGTTCCACATGATTACCATCTGCTACCTTTTCATTCTCACCATCTGCTCCAGTTTGTTTCTCACAATCTGCTCCATTTTGATTCTCACCATCCATAAACTCTAAACCATTTGTTCCATCTTGAGCTTCAACTGAATTCTCCTGAACTTCTTTCTCACCATCTTGAGGTACATTTGGATTCTCACCATCTCCAGCTTCAACTGCAGTCTCTTTTTCATCTATTTCTTTCACTACCTCTGTAAGAGTTTATAAGACATCATCACTACCCTCCTTCTGAAAACTTGCTTCCTCATCAACAATTTCTAACTCAGACTCATGTTCTTCTTTATCAGATTCATGTTCTTCTTTATCAGACTCATATTCTTCTTTATCTTCAGACTCATCTTTCTCTTCTTCTGCCTCAATACAAACTAGATTAGGCTTCTCTACTTCTGCCTTAGGACAAACATCATTACCTTCTAAATCATCATCCACATCATTCTCAGATTTTCTTCCTTTAGGTGTAACAGTCTTTACTTCCTTGATTACAATATTCCTTTTCCTTGGAGATTTTCTAATTTTTGGCGTAATGTCTTCTACTTCTGGTTCTACAATTTTTTCAACTCTCTTTCGTTTCTTATTCGATCTTTTGTCAGGAATTTTGTTTGAAGGTGCTTCCAAACCCAGATTACGACTACTACGACGGACAACACCGACTCTACCTCCTCTGCGAGTTTTTGGCGGCATATCTTACCTGATTTATTCAGACATGCATCCATTCAGACATGCATCAAATGATAGTGGTCGAAAAACAACAAAACATCAAAATTGTTCCAAAATTCGATCCATTTCATGTAAACAGACTTTACCCAATTGATAATTACTCGATTACTTAAACAGATTATAGCGAAACAAAACAGATTTTCCCAATTGAAACCCAACAACAAAACAGCGAAGAACTTCTGAAACTACAAATCGAAACAAGTACGCTGAGAGAACAAACCTGAATAATCCGACAACAAGAGATCTCGCAACAAGAAATTGAAGAGTTTTGTCTCTGTGTTTTGTCTCCATGAGATGCTTGAAGTGAAGACAAGAGAGTATTTTGTGTCGAGAGAAGAAGAAGAACTAATTTTAGACTTAGAAAAATATAAAAGATAATTAACACATACGTTAGCGTTTAATCTCGTATCAGCAGTGCTTACTGTAAACAAAATGCGCCTTTGATTTTTAGTTTTGCCGCTTAAGTAATAATAGCTTTAATTATTAACAAACGCTATGTTATATTCCCGTGTAAAATTACTATAGCACATATGTTAAAACCGCTATTAACTGTTGCTATTAAAAGTCAAATTTCTTGTAGTGACTTGTTTGGTTGAATCGCAACTGTTTGTCGGCTTGTTTTAATTTTCATAATTATTTGGCATTTTATAAAATTGTGAATTCAATTGCATCTGAATCTAGGACGAGTCTAGTATTTTGTAAAATTGTTTATGGTATTTTTGAACGTGATTTGATATTTTATTGTGCCCAATCAAGTCATACCGTCGTATCCGAGTGTCTAAAGGAGTTTGGTGTCATTTGAAGAGTCACTTTGTGTGCAACCATTTCTATTACAAAAGGAACTTGTTACTGGCTGTTGTGTGTTGTATCTTGCAGAAAAAATGGCTAACAAGGAGGATGAGACACCACAAAGCATCAACAACAAGCTATTAATTGAGGCTATGGAGAAATTATTGGATAAGAAACTAGATTCCTGGCTACAAAAGACTTAACCTGCAGCTTTTCTTAAAACACACAAGTCTCCAACTCTCTCTACTCATGAAACATCAAATGATGTACAATCTGGTCGAGACACCCTTGGTTCTCACCGAGACAGAGTTGATAATGGACGAGGTAAACCGATTTTTTATCGAGGCAAACTAAAGAACGATGATGACATAAAAAGGCGACAAGAATTGTTCGAGGCATTGGAGGCAATTCAAAAGGAGAAACGAGTCACTCACCAAATTGCTGCTACTAAAGCCAACAAGGAGCCCAAGGAGCATAAAGAAACCATTGAGAGAAACACTAAAAAGGACGAGCAAGCTAAGTGTTTTATTTATTCTATGCAATATGGGTTTGAGCTTAAGGATCTAACCCCTTTGGAACCGGAGAAACCGAGTAGCATTGATTCTTTTTCAGGGAAAATACAGAGGAGTTTGTCAATGGATAGTGAACTAAAAAATCATCTAATTTGGTGCCAGAACATGTTCTCATACCATTTCCTTGTGACTACACAAAAAGCACTGTAAGGAGTTTGATTTGATAAAAACGAGTCATAATTTGTTTGTGATTGTCTCTGCTCAAGATGAAAAACGTTTTGGTTTGGAAAGTGTGAAAGAATTTTGAGTTTCAAGCTCTGTTTTTGATAAAATGGTTCATCTTTTGAAGAACTCACTGTTGAGAATTTTTCTAAGCATATAGATATATGACTGATGAATTTCGTGAATTCAACTCTCCTTTAAGAGTCTTTTTGTGAAGCAATTTGTTTGACATGCTTAGAATTGAAACTGAATATGCAATGTTTAAAACTTGGCATGAATTGATTTGCTTGTTTAAAAACATGTTGATTAAGCCTTGCAAGATGAATATGAAAGATCATGTGCTTGAATTTAACCATTCGATCACCTTGAATGCTTTAAGCATTAAAAGTATGTTTGATCATCTTGAGAAATTGTCTTTCAATTCCTATCGCACATTTGATGTGTTTTCTCTAGTCTTTGTGAAAGAAAAGAAAGGACATGTTAAGGATTCAAAGACAAGGATGACTCAAGTTTTGGCTAATCAAGTTGACTATGGACCAAGAAAACTATTGAGTTATCACTCTAGAATTTGGAATTGGAAGTACCTTAAAGAAACCCCAAATAGAAGTTCTCGAACTGCATTGAGGCGCACAAGAAGGGAGGATGACCAAAGATTCACGCCTCCTAATTTGTATTAAAACAAGCACTTGAACCTCAGTTTATTCATTTTGTTCAAAGAAGAGCCACACAATGCAACATATAAACTAAAGACGAGTCTACACACAAATGGAGGTAACTTCTTGGCCCTAGTTTATTATTACTAACTTGCTACATTTCCATGCAGATCATTCGGATTTGAGGTTAAATCCTTTTCAAGTGGGAGGGGATGATGTGATATTGGGCATCTCCACTTCAAACTCAACCTCAAGACTCAACTGGTGCAGCTCGAGTACAACTTCAACAACAATGGAACGTGAAAATGGTTATGGAACCAAGGAGAAGAGCGATCAAATACAACACACTCATACCTTGATGCTTGAGATGAGCATTCAAGAAGATTAACCAAAGAGTGTGTAGCTTGATTGCACTTTTTTTCCCTTAAGTGCGTTTTATCCCATTAGGTTTCTCCTTAAGGTTTTTAATGAGGCTTTTGGGCTACACTATCAAGAGGCTCTTTGGTTAATAAGATTCTAAGCCAAATAAAGGCCCAAAAACGTGGTTTAGAGTCCAAAGGTTCAATAAGGAGTCAAGATGAGAGTTTAATAATGTTGAAGTTTCAAGACAACTTTTATTGTTATGTCATTTTCGAGAATATCTTGGGAGTGTGTCCAAGATTTCTCATCTTCTCATTTTCCCTTTAAATTTCGTGGCTTCTAATGGCAAAACAACAAACTTTGGATCAAAAATGTCTTCTTAAATTTGTTCACTCTTTGGTGTGTAATATCCAAAGAACCAATGGAATATCGAAGGCCTTCCGCATCCTTCGTGCGACCTAACGATCCATCTCGGCTTCTTCTTCATATTTGTGGTTTAGAGCAAGCCAAATCTATCCTCTCAACTCCTTATGAAGTGTTCGATTATAGGAGGATCTCATCAGTTAACCCAGATGGCACACAAGTGATACTTACTGAGGTGAGATATATGTCATATGTAAAACGGAATCTAATATCGTGTGGTGTTTTAGAAAAAGCAGGCTACATGTATGAAGGAATAGACTTTAAAATTCAATTTTATAATAGAAAACGATAAGTAATTTCTAGCATTTATTCTGATGGATTGTATTATTTTGAAGGAAAGATAATAAAACATGAGGTTTCTATAACAAAGGCAACAATTGACACTACAATTATGTGACATTCTAGGTTGGGACACATGAATGTAAAACCTATAATAAAGTTGGTGAAGAGTGGTTATCTAAGTGTAAGGAAGTTAAAGAGTTGAAATTCTGTGAAGAGTGTGTTGTGGAAAATTGCAGAACAAAAGTTTTCCAAAAGGAAAACATTGTTCAACTGGAATTCTTGACTACGTACATTCGGACTTATGGGGTTCTCCTTCATCTCCAATAAGTTTAGGTGAATGTCAATATTTTGACACGTTCATTGATGACTACTCAAGGAAAGTTTGGATTTACTTTTTGACATCTAATAATGAAGTATTTTCTAAGTTCAGAGAGTGGAAAGCTGAAGTAGAGACACAAACAAACAAGAATATAAGTGCTTGAGGACATATAACAGGTTGTAATTTTGCAATAATTAGATGGATGGTCTATGTAAGGAAGCATGTATTAAACGACATAGGACATGTGTGTGTACTCCTCAACAAAATGGGGTTTCTAAGAGTATTAACAAGAACTATTATGGATAAGTTTCGATGTATGCTTTCTAAATCCGAGTTAGATCAAATTTTTTAGGTTGAAGCAACATCTACTGTAGTGTATCTGATTAATAGAT
The DNA here is from genome assembly GCA_900406405.1 of Lepidium africanum. Classification (NCBI taxonomy): domain Eukaryota; kingdom Viridiplantae; phylum Streptophyta; class Magnoliopsida; order Brassicales; family Brassicaceae; genus Lepidium; species Lepidium africanum. The sequence continues at coordinate 22,313 of OVAX01001866.1, read as the reverse complement.
TACCTAATTCATCGATAAAGTATCAATTGCCAGATGGAGTTCTGTCAGGTATTAAGCCAGATTTTTCTCAGGTGAAAATTTGGATGTTCAACCTATGTTCATGTTATTTCAAGGAAAAACAGTTGCAGCGCTTTAACAGAAGTTTTTGATGGTTACCAAAAAAACGTGAAAGGTTAAAGAGTATGGATACGAGATGTATTTAAATGTAGAATCAGCAGAGATGTGGTGTTTAATGAATAAGAATTATTCAAAGACAGAAAAGAAGTTAAAAGGTTAGAGAGTAACATTCAACCTAGTATTAATTAAAGGTCCTACAGAAAGTACTTTTTAGTCAGAATCTTCGATTCAAGGTGGAGCAGTTTCACAGTCAAAAAATTTAAATCAATTAGTTAAATATGTTGAATCAGAAAGTCGAGACAGAAAGTGAAGACGACATGGAGGGTGAAGAGGAACGTGATCTGAGTGAATATATTCTAGCTAGAGACAAAAACTAGAAGGGAAATTAAGCCATTGTCTCGGTCCTCAGAGGATAACTTCATTGCTTATGCATTTACTACGGTAGAAGTAGTTGACCTAGATGAACTATATTCTTACAAAGAAGCTAGAAAAATGTAAGAAGTGGAAGTTCTAGAATGCAAGTAAATATGATGAAATGAATTATCACAGAAAATATGGCACGTGGAATCTAGTTAAGGCTCCTAAGAGTACAAAAGTCATTGGTTGCAAATAGATTTTCAAAAGCAAACCTGGGATTTTGGTAGTGGAGAAACCTAGATTCAAAGTAAGACTAGTAGCCAAAGACTTTCACAAGTATAAGATATTGATTATAATAAAATTTTTGCACCAGTTGTGAAACAAATAAGACTTCTTCTATTGATAGGGTTTGACCTAGTTTTTGAGCTCAAATAACTAGAAATAAAAACAACATTCCTACATGGAATGTTGGAAGAGAAGATCTACATGCGGTAACATGAAAGGTATGTCACTAAGGGTAAAGAGGAGTATGTGTGTTGGTTGGTTAAATCTCTTTTTAGTTTAAAAATAGTCTTAGACACTGGAACAAGAAGTTTGATTCCAACATCACCACCAAGACCAGCGAGGCTGCTTCCTCCATTTACGCCCTCCATTATGATATTTAATTTGTCCAATAACAAAACAATACGGATGTCAAAATGGATCACTACCCATGGGTTGACCAGTTGTTTGTTAACTTGATAGGGTTCAAGTTGAATTTTTGTACCCAAAAAATAAATGGGCAGGTATGAGTTACCATTTATGGGTTTATAAATCCAATGGGTTGACCCATTAGGGTTATGGGTACAAAATTTTTCTTTTATGCATATGTATAAGAATAGAAACTACCGCATATTCTTATATATATGTAGAAAAACAAAAATTTCTTTCTATGTATATGTATAAGAAAAAAAACTATCATAAATTATGTAAAAAATCTATATAACCAACTTTTTCTCTGTATTAAAATATATGAAAATAGAAACTACTATAAATATCTAAAAATATAGAATATTTCATATATAAATATAGTGTATAATTTATTTATATGAGTACCCATTATAACCCATTAGACATGTGGGTTTTAATATATTAGAGTTTGAGTATCTAAATCTTAACCCATAAAATAAATGGGTGGGTCAAACCCGTCCATTAAAATCTATTACCCACATGGATTCGGGTTGGGTTACCCATTATGACACTCCTAACGGTGGGATTTTCTGAAATGGATGCAGATGATAAATGAACGGGACCATGTCATCATTGCCTAAAATTTTTGACCGTTGTTTCATGCCTGCGATCGGCCAATTTGGAGCTTGACACCCACGAGAATTTACAATGTTAAATCGGGTTACCGATTAGCTAGACAAATGATTCACACAATTAGTTCTCGGCCACCATTGTATAATTATCCGGTTTTAACTCAAGGCATTTGGTCTTTAAAAATAGGGCCTAAGTTAAATCATTTATTGTGGCGGATCTGCTATGGTGCTATGGCTACTTCGGATAGTTTATAATGTCGATAACTTACTACTACCTCTACCTATTTACGTTGTTGCACCAAATTTGAAACATTATACCCTTTTTTACATGTCACTATGCTTTGGCTGTCTGGCGTTTCGCAGGGTTACCCTTAGGTCCACTACCTGATCAGATGGTTCCTATTACAGACAAGTTATTGTATCTGATAGACCTGTATAGTCAACATGCAATCCCATTACATTTAAGAGTACTCTCATTTTGGATATTGTGGAGATTATGGAAGAGTCAGAACACTTTATTCTACTCGCAACTCAGCTTTACTCTAGTTGATACTAACACTAAAGCGATGCAGGATGTTCAAGAATGGATTAATGTGACTATCAATGACTCGGATCTGCCCGATGCGCTTCAACAATCAGTTGTCAGAGCATGGCAGAAACCAGATGTCGGTTGGGTTAAATGCAATTATGATACATCGCATTATGAAGGATTTAAATCTTCAGGATTGGTTGAATACTACAAAATAATCACGGTACAATGTTATTGGGTGGCATGCGTCAATTTCAAAGACATAGTTCAGTGGAAGAAGCAGAGACTACGACTTTGATTTATATACAATGCGTAGGGTCAACAATATCGTCATATCAAATTTGAGGGAAATAATCTCAATCTGGTCTGTCTACTCAACAATTCAGCGATCAATCTACGATTAGATCATTATGTCAAAACAATAAAACAATGGGAGACCATGTTTGAGTCAATTCGGGTTTTTATATACACCCCATGGAAACAATGCTAGTGCTGATTGTTTAGCTAGGAAAAATGTTTAAATTTACACGAGGTTAGCTGGTTGTTCTATGGTTGCCCTCATTTCCTTGATACTTTTGTAAACAATGATGCATCAATATGAATAAATCAGAAGTTAGAAAAAAGGAGGATTGCAACATCATCTGAGCAACACAAGATTACACGTGTCAAGTTGGCATCAGAGAAAAGCAGAGAGGCGAATTCACATGAGAACGTGCAAGAGACAAAACTCATCACTTCGATCCTTCCTAAATCAATCATATCATCTTCTTCATCGATTTCCGATTCAGATTCCAATCTTCGAAGCTTATCAGCAATGGCGGCTGAGCCTAACCCTAAGAAATTCCCTGTCCTTTCTTATGTCTTGGCTCGTCTCCCTTCTTTCACCGCCAAATCCCCTTCCTCCGCCTCTTCTTCCTCGGCTCCTTCCTTCGATGTCGACCAACCACCATCTTCATCATCGAGCCACTCGATTGAGATCGTCACTCAGATGCCTCACTTAACACAACCTGATGTTCTCGCTTCCATGACCAATGCCATCTCTGACGTCGCCGAGACTCGATCTATCCTTCGAACCCTTGGACCTAGACCCGATCACGAGTCCGTCGACAAGGCTCGTGCCAAGCTCTCGGAAATTAAATCGTACTTATCTGAATCGTTTGAGGACATCGCGCTCACTGATGCGTCTGTGAAAGATGAGAAGAAGAGACAAGAGATGGATCAGGAGAAGACTTGGTGTGAGTCGGTTTTGAAGATCGACGAGATTCATGCTTCGTACGAGAAGCTTTTGAAGGATGCGGAGGAGAGATTGGTGAGAATTTACGAATCCGCGGAGAAGAATGCGGCGGAGGATGAGGATAATGTTGCGGCGGTGGAGATTAACGAGGAGGTTGTTGGTGTCCTGCAGCATGCTTCGGCTAATCCGGTGGATCGTGTGGATTTGTCTGGGAGGAAACTGAGATTGCTTCCTGAAGCATTTGGGAAGATTCAAGGGTTGCTTGTTCTTAACCTCTCCAACAATAAGCTTGAGGTCAGTTCTTATACAATTAAAAATCTACATCACAAATTTGCTACATTGTTGCTCATTTGATCCAAATGGATGCAACTTTCGTTTAGGATTTGAGAATTTAAGGTAAATCTATTGAGCAGTATACAATGGTTGATGAGCAGTCCTTTTAGTAAAAGATAATAAAGAGGGATCACAACTCACAAGATTACTGTCAACAGTTTATTTTGCCTTTCTTTTTAGTCTCTGTTTCTTATCTTGTTGAGGAACATTGCCTTCTCTGATATGATTCAAAGAGATTTTGTATCAGTGCTGTTTAGCTTGATGTGATTCCAAGAGAGTTGGGATGTGTGTGTGTACTTGTTTGGTTTTGCGTCTGAGACATTGGTTGTTGAACTCTGTAACAATGATTTATAGTTTGATGTAGTTTACAGAGGCTCTACGTGTTTGCTTTTGGTCCTGCTTCTGTGATAACACTTCAAAGGAATATGAGCCTTAGAAAGTTGGAAAATAGTGTCCATTTTATCGAAGGAAAAAAGCTGCAGGTTAATCCACATTGTGCAAGTGAATGCTGTTGATGTCTGTGCTAGATATTTTTCTTGATAGTTCTGAGGTTGGATCTATGGCTCGGGCTGCATTAAATTTTCTTGATTTCTTAGTGATTATATAGAAATATTGAAAAACTCAGTGTCAAGTTTCACTTGTCTTACTCAATGGAGTTTTATATCGAGCAGGCAATTCCTGATTCAATAGCTGGATTGCATAGTCTTGTTGAACTCGATGTCTCCACAAATAATCTAGAGACATTACCCGATTCTATCGGTTTACTCTCCAATCTGAAAATTCTAAATGTTGCAACTAACAAGCTCACAACCTTGCCTGATTCCATCTGTCGTTGTGGGTACGTTTTAGAGAATTCTTTGTCAAGTTAGATTTTTTTTTTATCAATGTCAAACCACTTATATTACGTCAAAATCTCAGGTCGTTGGTGATCTTGGATGTGAGCTTCAACCGTCTTACCTACTTACCAACCAACATCGGACTTGAGCTGGTGAATGTAGAAAAACTCATGATCCAATATAACAAGATCCGATTCTTCCCAACCAGCATAGGCGAAATGAGATCCCTAAAGTACCTCGACGCTCACTTCAACGAACTTCATGGCCTTCCAGATTCATTTGTGTTTCTCACGAATCTCGAGTACTTAAACTTAAGTAGCAACTTCAGTGATCTCAGGGATCTTCCTTCTTCATTCGGCGACCTCTTGAGCCTTCAAGAACTCGACTTGAGTAACAATCAAATCCACGCCCTCCCAGACACTTTTGGCACGCTCGAAAGCCTCACCAAATTGAATCTTGATCAGAACCCGCTCGAAGTCCCACCTAAGGAAGTGGTGGAGAAAGGTGCAGTAGCTGTAAAGACGTACATGGGTCAGAGAAGAATCAGTATGTTGGAAGAGGAAGAGAAGAAGAAAATGGAGGCTGAGATGGAGCAGGCAAACGCAGGATGGCTCACTCGAACCACTTCGAAACTGAAAACATATGTCACAGATGTTTCAGAGTATCTCGGAGCGAAATCTCCACGAGACCCTTACCTTGATCAAGAGCTTTGATTCGACTTGACTCGAAGAACAACGAATCCAATGAGGTTGTTTTTCTACTTTTGTCTCAAAATTTTCGCCAAATCACTCAGTAAATAATGAAGCTCTCTTCATTACTGTTGTTTGTTGTGATTTATTTATTTTTGACGGGTAATGCCTGCCATTAACATAGGTTCAAACTTTAAAAGACTTGGGTGATGTGATACTATCATGTGTCCAACTAATAAAAGATTCGTTTAAATTCTTTTGTTTAAAACTCAATTCTTCTCGGACTCTCTATCCTTGACATTCTCAGCTACAAGAGCTGCCGATCTCAAGCTCATGATTTAGCGACGGTTGGTCTCTGCGGTGGCTAGAACCATCTAACCAAAGTTCTACATAGATGATGGTGATACCCAAACGAGTCCGGCCCATCTAGAGAAGGCCCAACTCCAAGCCCAATACGAAGTCAGCTTGATCGGAAAAGGAAAAAAAATCGAACGCAATAAATACGAGATCGATTACAACGAGATCGGCGGAAAATAAAGGAAATGACGAGCTCATCAACATTAATGGTAATTGATTTGATTGAGCGTGATTGACGGGCTGAGCAACAATAAAAGAGGGAAGATGAGCTCAAGCAAAAGCATCTCAGTTTGTCAAAAACAATCTACTATGCACTTAAATTCTCCCCTTTGTTGTAAAAGTCTGTTCAAATCTAATAAACACGAGTTTGAGCATCAACAAATTGGCGCCGTCTGTGGGGAAGAACGGAAAACTACGAAACCTACGTAGACGGAGCAGATTGATCGACGATGAGAGATTTAGCCACATCGGCATTCACCGACGATTCCGGCGACGGAAGAGAAAGACTCGACCTGACCTACAAAACTTGGAGCATTGTCCCGACGCCAATGCCGGAAGCTACGACGTACCAATGACAGTCAAGGACGATAGAATAGCTACGGGTGATAACACAAATGCGACTAACCAAGCTCGACTGAGCAAGCTCGACAGAGCGATCTGCGAAATCAAGAACTATAAGCTCAACTCCAGCAACAGGAGGACGAATTCTGGAAGCAGCTTTCAGAACTCCAAGCAGCGGTACTCGGATCCGAGAATGAAAATGTGCAAGAGTCCCCACTGGGAGAATCAAGTCAGCCAAACGAAATTCTCCGGGGAACACGGCCAAGAACGAACAGACAGCTTGCATGGGCGGACCCTGTCGTTCAAGAACAAAACAGGGAATCACCACCTCACCCCGAGGCACTGGACGACGCGCCTAGCAACGACAGCGAACTGCAGAGCCTGAGAGACATGCTATCTCAAGTAGAAGCCATGTGTCAATGAATACGAAATGGGATACAACGTGCAATGTCACCTGAGCGGGAACCCCATCACGTGGAGAGCGCATTGGAAATCGACGAGCTCAGGCAAATGATGGCAAGGACCCAACAGGAGTACGCTAACATACGCTCTGAACTGCATCAGGCCTTATCAACCGCACCAGAAATAAAATGCGTGATAGAACAAACGCGCCACACACCCTTCACAAAGCGAATCTCAAGCGCAAGGATTCGTGATACTGGTAACACCTAGATGGGGAAGAAAGGGACGCCAGATTCTGAAGATTCTTCTCCGAAAACCTCGTGGGCCCCACTCTGGATTGGTTCTCAACACTGCCGGGAGAGTCAATAGACGGGTTCAAGTAGTTCGCGGAAGTATTCTTGAAGCACTATTCAATTTTCATAGAGAATAAAACCACAATCAACAGCCTACTCAACCTAACCCAGATGAAGTTTAAGCCACTCCGCGATTACATAACACGGTTCAAAGAAATGAAGTCTAGAAGTATCAACGTGACCGACGACATGGCCTTAATCGCGCTCAAAAGAGGAGTATAGCAAGCATCATCCTTCAGCCAAGACTTAACCGTGTGGCCACCAAGCTTGTTAGATGACGCGCCGCATAGGGTGACGAACTTCATAAACTGGGAAAAGCGAAAGCTCGAGCTAAGACGCTGTGAAGAAACCGGGAAGTGATTCGACAGAAAAGAAGGGGCAAAAACGTAGTCAGGGTCAGGGAAAAACCAAAATAATAGCCGACAACAAGACGAAAAGCCCGCGTCTGGACGACAGTCTTTTCCCACCGGGAAGTTCAAAAATAGAAAGCCATTAGATATGTCGAAATTTTGCGACTATCATCAAACGCACGGGCATACCCTAGAAGAATGTAAGGTGGTGCAATGGCTAAAAGAAGAAGGAAAGTGGAAAGACGGGATGAATAAGGTATGGAGAAACGAGATGGAGTAGCGAAAGAAGCCCGCCAGGAAAAGAGGAAATAGGGGAGGCAAGCGAGATCAAGCAAACCCCTATGCCGAGGGTATCTGTCATAATCGGCGGGTCGAATCTCTGTCGAAACTCCGTAAACTCGCTCAAAGCACAGCAGCAGAAGGTGGAAGCACGACCACCAAGCTCGAGCGTAAGCAGACCAGACAGTAGCGGCCCAACAATAACGTTCAGGGAAAGTGAAACCAGACACCTCAACAAACCGCACGATGATGCATTGATAATTGAATTCGACGTTGGAGGATTCGAGCTGACAAGGATACTGGTTGACAAGGAGCTCAGTCGATCTCCTGTTCTACGACATGTTTAAAATAATGGGTCTGCAGGACAGCGAGCTAGTGGGAGGAAAAAACTACTCCCACAGGATTCTCAGGTGACACTGCCACGCCATTAGGAACAATCCAGCTCCCAATAAAAGCTTCAGGAGTGCAAAAGATAACAAATTTCGTAGTCATCGATCGACTGGCACCATTCAACTCAATCCTTGGAAGACCATGGCTCTATGCGATGAATGCGGTTGCATCAGCATACCACTAATGCATCAAGTTCCCTACGGCGAACGAAGAAGGACTGGTGCACTACAGCCAAGCTGCCTCGCGGCGATGCTACCAGGAGAACTTCAAGCGAACAAGGGAAGAAACCTTATAGCAATTAGCAAAGACGCAGAATGACGCGGCAAAAACGGCACATGATTTAGCAAATCAAAATCCTGACAAAGTTAGAACTATCAAAGTAATGCTAGACTCGAATTTCCCTGACCGAGAGCTCAGCATAGGAGCATATCTCGGCCCAGAAATATGTAAAGAGCTCGAGTTGTTACTTAAAGAGAACATGGCGACGTTCGCCTGGACCCCCAGGATATGGTTGGAATCAAACCGTTAGTAGCAACACATTAGCTCAACGTCGATCGGACCTATAAACCCATAAAACAAAAACGAAGGAAGCTCGGCCTGGACAAAGCCAAAGCGGTCCGAGAAGAAGTGGAAAAACTTTTGAAGATAGGCTCTATCAGAGAGGTTAAGTACCCGGATTGGCTAGCCAACCTCGTCATGGCTCGAAAGAAGAATGGAAAATGGAGGGTATGCATGGATTTTAAAGATTTTAACAAAGCTTGCCAGAATGATAACTACTCACTCCCTCACATCGACAAGGTCGTCGAGGCTACAACGGGGCACTAGTTGCTATCCTTTATGGACGCATTCTCAAGCTATAATCAAATATTCATGCACCCAGACAATGAAGAGAATATGTCTTTATTTACTAAACAAAAAACGTATTGCTATCGAGTAATGCCTTTTGGACTAAAGAATGCGGGGGCAAAATACCAGCGATTGGTGAACTTGATGTTTGCTAAAGAATTGGGGACCACGATGGAAGTGTACATCGACGATATACTAATCAAGTCCGCAAATGCCAAAGATCACGTCAGACAGCTACGACACTGCGTTGAAATCCTCAACAAGTTCGATATGAAGCTAAATCCGGCCAAATGTACATTCGGGGTGTCATCAGGGGAGTTCTTGGGATACCTCGTCACAAAAAAGGGCATTGAGGCTAACCCCAATCAGATAAGCGCGCTAACAAATATGCACCCACCACGATCGAAGATGGAAGTCCAACAGCTGACGGGTCGCATAGCAGCTCTAAACCATTTAATATCACGATTGACAGACAGAAGTCTACCGTTCTTCAAGCTACTGAAAGATAATAGAAAGTTCATTTGGGATGACAAATGCCAAGAAGCCTTCGACCAATTGAAGAATTATCTAGCGACACCACCAGTTTTGGCAAAACTGGAGCATGACGAGGAGCTTTACCTTTATCTCGCAGTATCAGCTGCAGCAGTAAGCGGGATACTTGTGCGGTTAGAAGCAAACGAACAACGCCTAATCTATTACATAAGCAAGTCATTGGTAGAAGCCGAGGAGAGATATCCCTTGATGAAAAAACTCACTCTAGCTCTAGTCACAGCCGCAAGGAAATTACGCCCATACTTCCAATCCCACACAATTGTGGTCATGACAAACCAACCACTATGAACAATACTCCATAGCCCAAGCCAGTCAGGACGGCTTGCGAAATGGGCAATCGAGCTGAGTAAATACGACATTGAGTATCGAACTCGAACAAGTATGAAGTCACATGTGCTAGCCGACTTTGTCGTTGAAATCTACAAAGGGCTAAGCGAGATGGAAGTAAATCTAAGACAATGGACGGTCGACATAGATGGGTCTTCATCTTGGAACGGATCAGGTTTTGGCCTACGCCTAACATCGCCGAGTGGTGAGCTCATTGAGTATTCTTGTCGACTGGGCTATCTGGCTTCGAATAACGAAGCCAAGTATGAAGCATTGCTAGCCAGATTAAGAATAGCCGCTAGATTAGGGGTAAAAGACCTAAAAGCCTATAACGACTCTCAACTGGTGACAAACCAGTATAATGGAGAATATGAAGCAAAGAATGAAGGCGTTTCTGGAGCTCGTACGAGTAGCAGCATCACAATTCGAAAATTTTGAACTAGAAAGAGTACCACCACATTCATACTCCGAGTGAAAAAATCGGGCAGATGCTCATTTCATATCCCTTCATGCGCTAGACAATGGATATCGTTGGTCTGCTGGAACCATCATAGAAAAGACGCTTCCGCTTCATTCTCATCGCCACTGACTATTTCATTAAGTGGGTCGAGGTAGAACTTTTCTAACAAATAACATGATCCCAGGTCCAAGAATTTCTTTGGAAAAATATTGTTTGCAGGTTTAAAGTGCCTTGGGAGATCGTGACCAACAACGGCACCAACCTTGTATCCCAGCAGGTTCATGATTTCTGCCAGAAATTGGAAATCAGACTAACATCATCAACACCTCGGTACCCACAAGGAAATGGCCAGGCAGAGACAACCAATAAAATGATTATGTCAAACTTAAAGAAACGGCTAAGCTCCAAAAAATCCATGTGGGCGGAGGAGCTACAATCAGTACTCTGGGCGTATCAGACCACCCGAGAAACCACTAAAGAAAGCCCGTTCTCGTTGGCATACGGGGTTGAAGCAATGGCCCCACTCGAACTCAGCGTTCCGAACTTACAGAGGGAGATAATGATTGATAACGACCACACCAACAACAAACTTCTAAATGACCACGTCGACACCATAGATGAGAGGCGTGATCGAGCAATAGTAAGAACCTAAAATAAATTGTTAATTTTTATGTGAGATGATTTTATAAGCTTTATGAAAACATTATAAATTTACTAAACAATTTTATAAGCTTAATATCTTAAACATTTGTCATGTAAATAAATATTCTGTTGGAGTATTTCAATACTCCTTCTGTTACATAAAATTTGACTATTTTAATGATTTTTGTCTGAAAAAATAAAATAAAATAAAGAGTGATTAAACATAAATTATAATTCATCATCCATATCCATGTGCACTAGTGTCTTCCCATTAACTCAAGTTACTCAACTATATATATTCCTAGAAATTAATTAAATAATAATAATTCTGGTACTCTTATAACTGAAAAAAAATATCAAAGAACTAAGGTTATTATAAAACCAAAAAATGGGTTTAATCTCAATTAATAATTGTTATAGTTGGCTAATAGTTGGTTTGTAAATAGTTAATTTGTAACCGAAGTTCAACTCAAGAAAATCGCATCGGATGTAGACAAAATTTTAATAAAAATATTGTTAAAAGTTTAGGGATTTATAAGATATGAATCAGATTTAGACAAAATTTCGTAAAAAAATTGCCAGATATGGAAATCAAATTGATTAAGTCCTGCTTACACTCTAATGAAAAACTTGCAACATGGTTCACCAATCAATAAATAGATGAAAAACACTCACCTCGAGACAAACTTCTTCACCATTTTACATTAAAATAAAGTTCACTTTTTCCAAAGGAATGTGCAGTAAAACAAGTAGGAAAACAGACCGGGATAAATGAAAGAAAGAGTCGTAAATATACAAGCCCCAAAGGGCGAATCCACCATCAAGTTCTAAAAGAAAAAGAGGAGAAAGAGAAAGAAACAGAAGGACCACCACAGTTTAGTCCTGATCCCTTTCAATAGCAACGATCGCCCCAGCGTTCCGGGCAGCATCAGCGGTAACGACCCCACTAGGTTCAACGTTCCGGGTATCTTCAGCACTTTGAGCGATACCCGTGACCTCGCAGGCAGGAGAAGATCCCTCGATGAAAAAGCTGGCGGGGTTAACTGGTGGAGTCTCGACCGAAGCCCTAGTGCTGTGGAACAAGTCCAGAAACGACAACTAACCTATGACGAGGTCAGGCTCCTCCCTATATTTTGACATTGAGTACGCCAGCCTCTCATTAAGAGATGCCCTTTCGCTTGCGGCGTCAAACTCACCGGACTCGAACTCGTCAATGAAAATGAGGTTTGACTCAAACTCACAGATGTTGATATTGTGCCTCCATTCCTCTTCTTTGCGAACCCACTTTCCTCGAACAAACTCAAGCACCTCTCGCTAGCAGGAATCAAGCGCCTTCAGTTCTTCCCCCTTTGTGTAGACCTGAGCAGTGAGGTCAGAATTCCGCGACCTCAGAAGTTTGATCTCGCGCGACATCAGCTTTCTCTCTTCTGAAATAGCAAAGAGTTGAGAGGGCAAGCCCTTCCTTTCAGACTAAAGAGCTTTCATATTCTCGTCGGACTGCACGCGCTCACCCCTGAGCATCTCCTGGAGCTTAGAGTGGGATGCCTGAAGTTGTTCAAATTTGTCCTCCGACAGGGAGTTCATGAGCTTATCCTCCAAGGTGAACACGACGTTGCTTATCTCGGCGGTAGCCTATAAAAAAGAGAAGGGAAGAACGCATTAGTAATTTCTCCAACCAAGAAGAGCAAAGCGAAGAAAGGAGAATCACATACCCGAGCTTGTAAAGAAAGAGCAGCCTCAACATTTGGCCCTCTTAGACATCGACTCAACGGGGAAGAATTGGACTGCATTACCATGGAACATAGCAAGAACGTCGACCGGGTTATCAACCATATGGCGATTGACATCCTCCGAGGGAGCATCCAGGAAGAGAGAAGGGGAATGACTGACTTGCTTATCATGACGAGCTCATTTTGGAGGAGGAGATTGAGAGCCCGCACCAAGGGGGGCAGAAGCAGAAGCCTAACCCGGTTTCTCCACCTCCATCATTCTAAAGCTATCATCCCTACTTGACTTATCCTTTTCCTTTGCCATCTTCTGTCTCCTTGGGGCTGAAATAGGCATGGTCTTAGGTTTTGTGGCCTTTCGAGCAGAAGAAGACTGAGCGCGACGAGAAGACCCAGTAGACTGAATAACTACAGAAAGTTCAAAATCATGGACTCATGAGGAGATGCCATCGAGCAAAAAATGAAAGGGTTGAAGCTAGGAACTAACCAACAGAAGGCTCGGGAACAACTAGCTTCGAGGACAAACAACATTTGATCCAGAGGGCGGAAAAAGAGTCCCAATGCACCTCGCCATTTCTTAACCGCGCTAAGATACCTTCAACCTCCTCAATAAAATCCAGAGAGGGATACGCTGCAAATAGGCAAAGATAAATCGATTCTGGAGTAGAAGCGATAAGCAAAAACAACTAAAGGCAACCAAGAATGCGCAATCAGAGTGCCTCTTCAACCACGCAAACTTGCCACGAACCTCGAACAAGTGATCCTTATACCGTCTCCTTAACGACCTGGACTTCTTATACACAGCCCGGGCAACGGCCCTGTCCCAGGAAATTTTTTACTAGTGGTGCTCAAAACGCAGCGTCTTCAAAGCATAGTCGGCCTCGCGACGAGTGGCAGCCTACTTCTTCTTAGCATCATCAACCTCATCTTGGAGCTTGTTAATCTCGGCGTCACGAGCCATCACCATGTCATTCAAGATCCTAACCGAGTCCGTCAGGCTGGCAGTTGGTCTAGTAAAATTCGGAGTCACCCCGGTCAAGGTTCCAGAATCCAGCCTGCTGATAGTCTTGTTGATCGCAGCCATGAACTACAAGTCGGTAAAAGAATGGTCACAGCCCAAACCAAACCAATGATAAATATAACTTAAGAAAAATGGAGAATTACCATGCCAAAAGCGCTAGCAAGTTCAATGTACGCGTCTTTAGACGCCATTTCGTCCAACAGGGGAAGGGCATGACCTCGCGGAGTCAGGCGGTGCAGGAGCTCGGATAACTAATGTGGGTCCTTAATAATGGGATGGTCACATGTATGATTAAAAGACCAAGAATAACTTGGATTATAGGAAGATGAACTCGGGGCTTCCCAAGCTCGTTTCGAAGGATGCTCCTCACCAGTGCATGAAGGACGAGGGCGAGAACCACCACCCAATCAAGGCTCCTTACCTCTTCTCCGCTCAATAAGGTGTTCAACCTCTGGAATAGACCCAACGGTATCAAGAGGGATCTCGGTGTCCCGAGCCGGGGAACTAGCAGAACCACCACCTCGACGGTGACTTGAGGTATCGACGCGAGCAGACGCTCCTGAACGGAGGCGGAATCCTAAAAAAAAAGAGAAGAATGTAAGAAGCTAAAACATTATAAGCAACCTCTATTCAACGAAAGATTTAGAGGTAAACATGTAAAAAGAAAAGGAAATCAACCGGTGTGCGAAGAAGATTCAACGCGACCTGAACGGTGAGACGAAGGTGACCTGGCCATTGGATACGCAAGGAGAAGGATTAAGAGAGAGAGCACGACAAACTCTGTCCGGATTAAACGAGCTCCAATGACAATCTGCTCACTTGAATCTCAGAACTAAAGTAGATGATGTGTATACATTTTAGCATCTTTCACAACTCTAATATAGTTAATTTTGCATCCATATTCATAGCATACTCATCATTTTAGAGCTCTTTTTGGTTCATTTGCATTGTTTGCACTTGCATTGCATACATTGTGCATTTTGGTGTTTTTATCAGGAGTTTTTGGACACACTGGAGACGAGATTATGCAAGAAGTGAGCAAGGATGGAAGATTGGCAAGAGTTTATGATGGACTCGGCCTAAATACCCAAGTCAGAGGCCGAGTCAAGAGTATTTTGCAAGATTTTATGGTTGACTCAGCCTAAATGCAAGAGTGGGAGGCCGAGTCAAGAAGATTTAGTGAAGTCAGGTGGCCAACTCGGGTCTGTTGGTGAAGTCATGTGGCCAACTCGGGTCTGTTGGTGAAGTCAGGTGGCCAACTCGGGTCTGTTGGTGAAGTCAGGTGGCTAACTCGGGTCTATTGGTGAAGTCAGGTGGCCAACTCGGGTCTGTTGGTGAAGTCATGTGGCCAACTCGGGTCTGTTGGTGAAGTCAAGTGGCCGAGTCTGTGAGAATGTGCCACAATTGATGTTGACTCGAGTCGGTTGGTGAAGTCAGGTGGCCGAGTCAGAGTAATTTGCCTTGAGGAACCAATTGGAGTTGAGTATGATAGGAAGATTGATGAGTTGGCAGCTGAATCACATATTTTTTTTCCGACTCACCCTCGGAGGTGAAGTTGCTTAGTGAAGTCGGATGAGTTTTATGTTTTTATTGACTTTGACTCTTTAGGGTTTTGTTACTAAGGGTATAAATACCCATCTTTGGTATTCAGAAGCCCGAATCCACGTTTTATGCCTCTTTTGTGTTAGAACTGATTTTCATTATATCCTTTGTAATTTCCAGATCAAAACTCTTCCCTTTTTAGTTTTTGAATGCAATTTCAGTTTCCAAATCAATCTTGTTTATCATTGTCTCGCTTTATGATTATGATGCTTGTCTCATTTTCTCTGCTTTTACCTTTGTTTATGGATTCTGAGTAGATTTCTAGGGTTCTTGAGGATGGGTTAGATTAGTGAGGAATCCTTAGTCTCCTGGATGTTTAAGCCTAGTTTTACATAGATCTCTTCTATTTTAGTGTTCTTAATGCTAATTTCTCTTTGATCAATTGAGATTATATTCTAGGAATTTCCACACCCAGAAGGTGTTTGATGAAATTCTTGAACCAACTAATTTCAAAGATTTGCATATCTAGTCTAAGAGATTAGTTGTCTAGAGTGTTTATTGGCTTTAGTAAGTTGTTTCTTCATGCCTTCTTGATTATAATTCACTAATGAGAATTAGGTCTGATTGTAATCTGGTTGAGATTGTTTACCATGAGAATGAATTCATTTACTTGTGAACTTGGTGTCTAGAGATCACCTCTGTTTGAGTTTTGTTGGGCATCTGTGGTAGATTGAGGAGCTTCACTAATCCATGATTCTCATCCTTAAGACCTACTTATCCTGTTGATTTACTCTTGCTCTTTAGTGCTTTATATCATTTTGAATCTGTTCTACTTATTGATAATTTATTCTGGTTCTGTATTTCTGATTCCTATTTGCTTTGGTTGTTCATTAGTTTATTTGCTCAATAGGTTGAATATCTGAATAATCAATATCTGAATTAGCTTGAATTAGATAAGTTGAATCGCATCATGATTGCTAGTTGCTCTCCCATTGGTTTGACCCTTTCTGTATTGCAATGATGATAATGTAGTAGGATATTTGATATAGTAAAATTCTTGCATCAGTAGACAACTCCTTAGCCTTAAGAATCGGCGCGTGAGAAACTGAAAACAAAGCAACATAAGTCAGCTCACAAAGTAAACAAGAAAGGGCTCCCACATAAAATCTCTACTCTATGGAAAATCAGACTGGTAGCGAGGTGATTAGAGTCAAGCACTTGGTCAGGAGGAAAATCTCCTATTGACCCCGGACACAAGGTAAAACGGAAGGTGTTTTCATGTCATCCGTCTTGACGAACTGGAAGGCTGTGAAGAAATTTAACTCTCGGGAATGCGTAAGCATAGAAAATTAGGCGAGACCCACAGCGACAAACAGTAAAAAGTTGAAGGAAAACCCCATGCGAAAGCGTTTCGCCGAGCTCACGAGCAAGGACCAATGTCGCGATCATTGAGCACATGAGATTGGGAACCACCTGTCTGAGTGAGAGTCCCAAGGAATAGAGTAGGGAGAGTAGAGGATAAGGAATCGGAAATGAAAGGTTACAATCGTCGAAATAAGAAGAAATTAGGATGTAACCCGAAGGAGAATCAGAAGGAAGGCAAAGATCAACATCGCCAGAAACGTGATGTCTGGCCTTGAGCTCCGTCAAGTCATCCTCGGTGAGAAGAGGGTAGCGAGAGGCGGAGTGACTGGATGAACCACCGGAGGAGCGAGCCTTCATGGACGACGGATTCCCGAAAAAAATTCGTGGAGCCATGAGAATCTGATAACGGCGAGTGTAGAAGAACGAGAGAGAAAGAAGAGGCAGTGAGAGAATAAGAAACAAGAATGAAGGAAACTGTAAACTAAGGAATATGAATAGTCTTACCTTGGGAACCGTAAGTCGACGAGCTGAAGACGAGGGAAAAAGCCTCCCAAGTCCGAAAAATTCAGGATCACGATCAGTTGAGGGAGAAAGAAAATCGCGGGAATCGAAGCAAGAAAATCTTCTCAAATCCCCTAGGATCCGATAAGATTGGGGGCAGTTGGTGATACCCAAACGAGTCCGGCCCATCTAGAGAAGGCCCAACTCCAAACCCAATACGAAGTCAACTCGATCCGAAAAGGAAAAGAAATTGAACGCAATCGATCGATTACAACGAGATCAACGGAAAATAAAAGGAAATGACGAGCTCATCAACAGATTTGATTGAGCGTGATTGACGGGCTGAGCAACAATAAAAGAGGGAAGATGAACTCAAGCAAAAGCATCTCAATTTGTCAAAAACAATCTACTCTGCACTTAAATTCTTCCCTTTGTTGTAAAAGTCTGTTCAAATCTAATAAACACGAGTTTAACCATCAAGAGATAACATATGCATGGACACGAAAGTGGTGTTCAGGTTCAACAAAAACCTTATTACACGTTGTTTGTGTATGTTCAACATTTAAAGCGCTTTAGAGATAATGCGATGTATACTGTAGAATTAGAAAATTATAGAGCAAGAAAACGCGTGAAGATTATATTCTCGATAATGGTTTAGTAATGGATCGAATCGATGTATGTGGCATGATCAGTTGACTACAAATCGTGTAACTCTCGACTTCTCTTTTCCTCATTATAAAATGACTAAATATACGATTCTACTAAAACGTGTATCAAATATTTGAATAATTGTAGCAATTACGATCATTATTGATGAGAATCAACCAATTGACTTCAACGACGTGTCGGTTACATAAATAATTTATGGCCGGTATAACTATTTTAAACCTAGTCATGGTTTTGCATAATATTTAATACATTTTTTTGTTTGTTTGTTCAAAAATTCCACATACTTCAAATTAGGTACCTATCTGTTAGAGAACTATGCCAAAATCATATAATAAGCTCATAATAAAAGTAACGGAAGTATAGCATAAATTTTGTTCTCGTAAGAAAACTAAATTGAACCGAACCGATAAAGACCGGAAAAAAGAGTCAAAAACTTAACAAGTCAGAGTTTCCTTTGCTTCGTTCACACAATCGAAATCGTAACACTTTGATTAGAGTTGGAGGAATCAATCATGTCCATAAAAATATATAAAAAAGAAAGACCCAAAAAGTATCATGAATGCATTTATTGAAGAATTAAACTTACCGAAACTGAAAATCTTTGACAGCTTTTTAAAAATAAATTCATAACGCTCATGAACACACAAAAAAAAACAAAATAGTAACATTTTAGCCAAAGAGAAGAGAGAGAGGGAGAGAGCTTAAGCCAAAGATCTCTCATTGACCTTTGGTTCTTCTTCTTCTTCTGATCACAGTTTCTCTCTTTCTAGATTTCACCAATTTGCTTGTGTTTTCCCTTTGACCAAATCTCGAATAAATCTTCAGTCGTCAAATCCGTGTCTGAAGATCTCTCATTCCCTAAAAGAGGACAGATCGATTGGTGGGGGTTAATTCGAAATTTGCCCTCAAATTCGCGGAGTTTTTGTGTTAGGGTTTTGGATTGTTCTCAAATAGTATCGATCAGATCGAGCGGATAATTTCGATTTAGAGGATGAAGATAGCGGCCAATGGCCGGTTTTTCACAATCGGGCTCGTTGCGTCTTGGTATTCGTCGAATATCGGAGTTCTATTGCTTAACAAGTACTTGTTAAGCAACTATGGTTTCAAGTATCCGATCTTCCTCACTATGTGCCACATGACGGCTTGTTCTCTTCTCAGTTACGTCGCCATTGCTTGGATGAAGATGGTTCCGATGCAAACCATCCGATCTCGAGTTCAGTTTCTTAAGATCGCAGCACTAAGTCTCGTTTTCTGTGTGTCGGTGGTTTTTGGGAACATCTCTCTTCGGTTTCTTCCTGTATCATTTAACCAAGCAATCGGTGCCACGACGCCGTTTTTCACCGCCGTCTTTGCTTATCTCATAACGTTTAAGAGGGAAGCTTGGTTGACTTACATTACCCTCGTCCCTGTCGTTACTGGTGTTGTCATTGCCAGTGGGGTAATTCCTTCTAAACTTTATTATCTGCTCTTTGCTTTTGTATTCTGATTGATCCAATTCGAAGCATATGTTTATATTGAGGTGAAATGTGTTTGCTATGGCTGATAGAAATCTGTAACTTTGGCTTTAGGGAGATGCCAATGTGAAATAGATAGCTTTGAAGTGATTTAGGAATAGAAGACTATGAATTGAATCTGGTGTATTCAATTCATATTTGGATGATGATAATATAGCAACATTTATACTTTACCTTTGGAAACTTTTGGATTGCTCTGAGCTTCATAGCTGCAGAATTATTATGTTAGCCCACTAGCTCTATCTCAAATAATTAATCTGTAATAAGAAGTTTATATGCTGTTTCAAAGATTTAATCAGTACAGAGGTTATTCCTTTATGTGGTCAGAGTATGTTTCTTCTCTGGATCTCTCTCATTACATTAGAGCATCTTTTCTGTACTGACTTGACTCTCTATTTGTTTTTCCTTAATTCTTCAGGGTGAACCAAGTTTCCACCTGTTCGGATTCATTATGTGCATTTCAGCCACAGCTGCAAGAGCACTTAAATCGGTTCTTCAAGGAATTTTGCTATCTTCAGAAGGGTAAGAGGAAACAGCAATTTTTGCAATTCTATCAGCTAAAATTCTTTCTTGCAGAAGTTCACATTGTTTAAGAGTGTTGCTGAAAATCTTTAATGAATTTGTTTGAAGGGAGAAGCTGAACTCCATGAACCTCCTACTTTACATGGCTCCCATAGCTGTTGTGTTTCTTCTTCCTGCTACCCTTATCATGGAGAAAAATGTTGTTGGAATTACAATTGCACTTGCTAGAGACGATTTCAGAATTGTTTGGTATCTTCTCTTCAATTCGGCGCTTGCTTATTTCGTGAACTTGACCAATTTCTTAGTCACAAAACACACTAGCGCTTTGACTCTCCAGGTAACAACTCATCTCTTCTTTCTATACATCAAAACTATCGTCTAATCAGCTAAAGCCATTTTGTAATAAGTAAATGATGAGCTTCTCTATGACAGGTGCTAGGAAACGCCAAAGGTGCTGTAGCAGTGGTGGTTTCCATCTTAATATTCAGGAATCCTGTCTCAGTGACTGGAATGTTAGGTTATTCGCTCACTGTTTTTGGAGTTATCCTCTACAGCGAAGCCAAGAAACGAAGCAAATGAAGAAACCTTTAGTCTATTTGTTCAGTCCCTCAGGTAAACAAACACAGGCAAGAATCTATTGCTGTGAACAAAAAAACCTTACACAGCATCTTTGGACCAAAGGCAAAGGATGTGTAAAGCAATACCAAAGGATCAGAGTACCAAAAGCAATCAATTAGAGGACTTCACAAATAAGTGAACTTTTTTCCCCTTCTTTGTTCTTTTACGTTCTCGGATTCTCTACTGCTTTTGTCATAGGTTTTTCTAAGAGTAATTTCGATTTAGCCTCTTTTTTTGTCGATTCTTTACATCTCGTTTTGTGATATCAACATTTACAACACTGATTAATTAATGGAAAATGACAAAGCTTTTCATATCTTCACCTGTTTTTTTTATCTCTGTCAATTAAACTTATGTTCTGCATTTTCACTGGATTATGATCACAAGCCAGAGGTCGAATTCACATAGTTTGACATATATACTTAAAACATTCACAGGTCAGCATTATACAGACATTTACTATATATTTTGTGGTAATTAAACTAACTAGGAATTGAAACCACGCAAGTCATTAGTATTTGTAAAAAGGTTAGGATTCGTTAAATTGCTAACAATTATTTCACTCTTACCTACTAACTCACAATTGTACTAATAAACTTTATTTAACCTATTCCTAACCATGTTTCGTATCACAGGTATAAACATTAAAAAAATTTTACCCATTAACTCGAATCCACATTCTACAATTTATACATGTATATATTCACTAAACCTCCTACATATTTATCTGTTAAAAACACACTATTAGATATAACATCACATGCGTACTACATTACTTAAACTTTACTTGTCAACTCGAAGACACCTACAATTCATACACGTACCTGCTAACTATACCTCCTACATATTTATCTGCTAACAACACAACATCAGATATATATTTAGCCATCTTATGAGAGAAAGAAAAATTCAACTCAGTTCTTCTCTCATTAAATGCTCAATATTCGGTCATTAAATGACCGAAGTCTCACTAGTTTCTTTAAGCGTAGGTTAGTGTAGTTATATGAAGGTTATTTCTGTCAACCTAGTAAAATGTAGGTGACATTCACCTAATTAAAAAAAACACTTGCCACTTACTTAATTTCCACAAACCAAACAATTATTGAGCTAAATAACCCTAAAATAAATTGTTCAAGATATTATCAGTTTGTAATTTTAATACATTATGATATTATAATAAGAGAATGCAACAAATTTATCAATTTATAATTTGAATACATAATGATATTGTTGTTAGATAATACAACAAGTGATTCATTGTTGATTCACTTGAATATCGAACATTTAAGACATAATAAACAAAATATTTTTTAGAAATAAAATTATTACCATGAAAAGACACGAAAAAGAAAAAAAAAATAGTTTAATTGTTTGAAATATTGTTAACTTTTAATTGAAGTACATTACAATTCTAACTTAAATTATTACATTTATATATATATATATATCTATAAGCTAAATAATACAACAAACCACCTGTTAATCACATTCTGATTCACCTATATATCTTATACTTTAAGATATAATAAATATGTCTTAAAAATTCAAGAAGACATAACTCTATATGAATATATATATTATAAGCAAACACATATTTTAAGAATACAAACTATTAGAAATTGAATTTTAAGCATAAACTACAACGAAAAGAAAAATTTAGAGAAAAAAAATTTAGATAAAATGATTTGAAATATTATCAATATTTATTTTGGTAAATATTCCAAGTAATACTATTCTACAAATAAAGTTTGGAAGACCTGTTTCACAACTAAAGAAAGGGTTGTCCCAATGACATATATTTTGGAAGACATAAGTTCAGTCAAATAAAGGGTTGTCTCCCATTAATACATATTTTGGAACACTACAACAAAATGCTAGATTTGGGACGTTTTTTAGCAACGCATTTACAACACAGCTGA